>BQNB010015728.1:18964-72759 GCA_026074375.1 Tanacetum coccineum | reverse complement strand
AAACCTTCATGTACTATCAAGTTTTCAGGGGTGATGGAAGCTCAAAGAATTATAAGATTCTAAGTGAAATGCTTCAGGATTTCGACAGAATGGATGTAGAACAACTGTTCAGGTTAGTTAAGGAGAGATACAGTTCTTCTGCACCAGAAGGTTTTGATCTTATGCTTTGGGGAGATTTACACACCTTGTTTGAGCCTGATGAGAATGATGAGATTTGGAAAGACCAACATGAATACAATCTTTTGAGCTGGAGATTACACGATTTCTGTGGTATTCATATTTTGTTGATGAACAATGGACTGGCGATCCATATGTTGACAGAAAAGAAGTATCCCTTGAGTCAAGAGATGTTGTCAAAGATGTTGAGTACAAGATTGGAGGTAGACCATGAAAGTTCACAAGCTTTTGAACTCCTTAGATTCATAAGAGCTCAAGTACAGAAATGACAAAAGTGTTTGAAAGAATCATCAGCAGTATAGAAGATTTTATTCAGAAGAAACTTGTTGATTTAAAGGGCAATCACAAGTTTAGGGGAGGATTGTTGGGAATAAATCTTCATATGACTTAATACTGCCAACAGTACTAAAGGGGTTAGTACTGCTAGCACAGGGTTAGTACTGCCAGCACAAGTTAATACTGCCAATGAAACTTAATACTGCTAGTTGAAGAAGTTTGTACTGCTAAATAGTCAAAGCTGATGATATGAAGATAAGAAGGTATGGAGAGCATTTCGGGATAGTTAGTTTTGAATTGTAACTGTTCCTATTATATAGGCAGATATATGTGTAAAGGGTTCCTTGTATTTCTATAAAAGGAGATCCCTAGAGTAGTGAAAGTTAGAACTTTAAGATATACACTTAGAGAGTTTTTGTAATTGCTTCAAGGTTGTGTAAACCCCAGTACTTAGAGAGTACTCGTATTATTTATAATATTGAAGCAGTGATTTTGGTATTTATTGTTTGTGAGTGATTGTTACTGTTTCATACGTTTCTCTAGAGTATCAAAGTGTAGTTTCCGCATACACTTTGGTATATTCACAAAGTCTCAATCTTTGTTATTTTGGATTCTTCCAAGGTAACAAACTCTTTATATACTAAAGAATCGATCAAGGCGTGGGATCAACAAGTGGTATCAGAGCCCTGTGCTTTGAGATACTTTGATCTAGGGAAAATGGAGTTAGAAAATTCTCAAAACAATTCGTTGGCAAAGCTTCCCATACTCAAACTAGGAGAGTATGAGATGTGGGAAATAAGAATCAAGCAGTACTTTCAGATCCAAGACTATGCTTTATGGGAGGTGATAGAATATGGGAATTCATGGGTACCTATTCCTATTACAGCACCAGAATCAGGTCCATCAACTGCATTAAAGATGACTGTGCCTTCAACTACTGAAGAAAAGATCTGCAAGAAGAATGATGTCAAAGCAAGAAGTCTTCTCCTTATGGCTCTTCCAAATGAACATCAGCTTACCTTTAACCAGTATGCTGATGCTCAATCTATGTTTATTGCTATTAAAGCTCGTTTTGGAGGAAATGATGCTACAAAGAAAACACAAAAGGCATTATTGAAGCAGCAGTATGAAAACTTCAATGCTACAAGCTCAGAATCTTTGGACTCTATCTTTAACAGGCTTCAAAAGCTTGTTAGTAGATTGGCAATTCTTGGTGTTGATACTTCTCCAGAAGATTTAAATGTTAAGTTTTTGAGAAGCTTACCTTCAGAATGGGATACTCATGTAGTTGTTTGGATGAACAAACCCGATTTTGAAACCATGGGTTTGGATGATTTGTACAACAATTTTAAAATTGTTGAGCAAAAGGTAAAGAGAACTGTTGCTGCTAATAATGATGACAAAAACTTGGCATTCCTAACCACTACCAGTACTAGCAGTACTAACTCTATTAATACTGGTAACACTGGAGTTAGTACTGGCAACTCCAAAGTGTTAATAATGCTAGTGCTGGAAATAGTAATGGCTAGTTTTAGTGATGACAAAGCTTTTGCCTTTTTGTCCTCTCAACCACATGGATTCAAATTGTTCATGAAGATTCTCGAGCATATTTCATGATATGATTAGAAGAGATGGATCTAAAGTGGAATATGGCTTTGTTGAGCATGAGGGCAAGGAAGTTCTATCAGAGAACTGGAAGGAAGATAATCATCGATGGAAATAGTACTGCTGGATATGACAAATCCAAGGTAGAATGTTTCAACTGTCACAAAATGGGACATTTTGCTAGAGAATGTAGAGTTCCAAGAAGCAAAGACAATAGGAAGTTGGAATTCAAGGGAACTCACAAAGACTATCAGGATTGAAGATGCCTCTGAAAAGGCTATGTTGTGCTTTAGATGGTGGTGGTTTTTGATTGGGTGATATGGCAGAAGTGAAATTCAAGAAACATGGCTCTCATGCTTTTTTGATTCTGAGGTATCTTGCTCTAAATATTGGTACTAAAATATGGATGCTTATAAAAAACAATATGATGATTTACTAGTTAAATTAGATGATACAGCTTTTAAAGCATCTACTTATAAAAGAGGGCTGTCAATTTTAGAAGCACAAGTAGTTAAATATAAAGAATCAGAAGTTTTGTTTTCTGAAGAGATTGCTTTATTGAAAAGAAGTGTAGGACATAAGGATTATCTTATGGATTATTAAGACTGGAGCTTGAAAAAAAGTTAAGGAAGAAAATGAGGAGTTGGAATTAAGTTGCAAATTTTGAAAAATCATCTAAAGACCTTAGAATAATTTTTAGCAAGCAGGTAACTGACAAAAGCAAAAGAGGCTTTTGTTATAATGCTGTCCCCTCATCCTCTATCCCTTAATTCTCAACAGACCAAAAACTCCTTTAGATTTGTATTACCTCTGGTCTTGAGGAATTTCAAAACTGAGTAAATTGGTAATGGTTCCTTAGGAATTATAAGTTCTAAGACAACCACTGTGTGTAATAAAGAATCTAAATTAGTCTAAGGAGAATATTGTTGACTCTTTAATACTATCAACCCAAAGTATGTTACTGTATCCAGCACTGATGTGCCTACACTTATGGTAGGACAAAAATGGAAAGAAAAGTTTTTCTAAATTGCAATAATGTTAGGTTAGAAGAACCTAAAAAGGCTAGAGAGAATACTGATGCCCCAATAATTGAAGATTGGGTGTCAGATGATGAGGGAAGTTGTTGGAGTTACCCAAAAAAGTAGAAAAGATAAATACCTACAGCGACTAAAGGAAGTGTCTGCTAACCACTGTCAACCAAGTAGAAGAACAGTTAGGTTGACTGCAGTTGTATAGGTCACAGAGACATAGGGGGAATCAAAGAAGTTTGGATGGTCAGTAAACTGATCCTTTTAGGTTATTATTGTGTTTTTAATAACAAAGCATGCTTTTTTTGTGGTGATTTTGATCACTATTCAATTTTATTGGTTCCTATTGTTATATAAAAACATATGGTTCCTTGAGCAGTCTTCTAATGAAGATGGCCTGAAAACTGTAAAAAATGCATATATCTAGTTGTATGCTTGGTCTTGTTAAACAACTGGCAGACTGTTAGTACTGCTAGGTTTGTGAATTACTGTTAGGTCGTTTATCTACTGCTCACACCAAAACCAATTGTTTATTGTGCCTAGGCCTAAGACTCATTTTCTAAAAACAAGCACAAAGGTTCTTTTTACAAGATACAGTTTAACAAAGAGGTACTAATATTCAAAATATTAATTTCTGACTAAAAAACACGTTTTTAATAATGTTAGACCAAATGTTTATACTGTCAGGACAAGGGGTTTTAATGCTGTTAAGCCCTTAAGGCATGTGGGTGTGGAGAACTATCAAACCCAAATGGTGCAATCATTAACCTTTACAAATATAATTATATTGATGCACGAGCCAGATCCAAGTCAGTAAATGGCTTGGGTCCCCAAATGTAACTAATTTCAAAAGTTTTATGTGTGCAAGCAACTAACCAATGAATGAAAAAGGATTTGTGGATAGTGGATGCTTCAAGGCCATGTCTGGAAACATTGCTCACCTTCAGATTTCAAAGAATTTGATGGTGGATTTGTTTACCTTTTGGTGGAGGAGCAATATGGAGGATGAATCACTGGTAAAGGTAGCTATAAAACAGATTACTTGATTTTGAAGATGTATACTTTGTCAAAGAGTTGAAGGCTTTAACCTTTTTAGTGTCTCACATAAATGTGTGACAAAAAAGAAAACTATGTTCTTTTCACTTGATTTGAATTCTTGTTTTGTCTCCAAATTTTAAGTGCCTTGATGGAAAAGTCAAGTACTACTAAAATTCTAGGACAAAACAAATATGTTACAGTTTTGATATGAATAACATTGTTCCCAAAGATGTTTAAATTGTCTAGTGCAAAGGCTACATCTGAGGAATCAATGTTATGGCATAGGAGGCTTGGTCATGTCAATTTCAAAAATATCAATAAACTTGTAAAAGATAATCTTGTAAGAGATCTGCCTTTAAAACAGTTTAAGAATGACCAAACTTGTGTTGCCTGTTCTTAAAAAATAAAAAACAAGGCCCCCAAAAAAAAGCAACATAAGAGGCTCTTTGTAAGACCACAAAGCCTTTAGTCCCTCTACTATAGCCATTATTTTTGCTACCATATGGATTTGTTTGGTCCAACTTTTGATGAGTAGTTTAATGCATAAAAAAATACTGCTTGGAGTTACTGATGATTTTAGTAGGTTTTCCTTGGGTTTTCTTTTTAAGAAACTATGGATGAAACTAGTGTTAGATCCTTAAAAAAACTTTATCAAGGAATAGAAAACAGAGTGGATATGAAGGTTAAATTTTAAGAGTGACAATGGGACTGAATTTAAAAACCATGTGATGGATGAGTTCTGTAGAGAAAAAGGTATCAAAAGAGAATACAGTGTAGCAAGGACACCTCAACAAAATGGTGTAGCTGAAAGAAAGAATAGGACTCTAATTTGAGGCATGCTAGAATATGTTAGCTGATCTAAGTACCTACTACATTTTGGGCAGAAGCAGTTTCTACTGCTTGCTATGTACAAAATAGGGTCTTAGTGGTCAAGCCTCATAATAAGACTCCTTATGAACTCTTTAGGGGTATTAAACCAGCTATAGGATTATGAAGCCAATTTGGTTGTATGTTACAATTCTTAATACCTTAGTTAAGGTGGCGCGTCGCAAGTTTGATGGAAAAAGTGATGAAGGTTTCTTTGTTGGGTATTCTTTAAGTAGCAAAGCTTTTAGGGTATACAACATTAGAACCAGGAAAGTACAGGAAAACTTGCATGTTGGGTTTCTAGAGAATAAACCTATGTTAGAAGGAAATGGTCCCAAGTGGCTGTTTGATCTTGATTCTCTAACCCAATCTATGAATTATGTGCCAGTGGTTGCAGGGACTTTTTCTAATGTTTCTGCAGGTATACAAGGAGGTTCTGAGTCCAGCATATCCTCTCAACAAGATCAAGATTGTATTTTCATGCCAATTTGGAAGGATGCTTCATACTTTGATGATGCTTCACTCAAATCTGTTGATGATGCACAATTACAAGATCAAGATGGGACTCATGATGATTGCAGTTTTCAGGATGATGGTATTGATGATCACCAAGTTAATACTGCCAGTCCACAAGTTAATACTGGTAGTAGAGAAATTAGTACTGCTGCTCCTGAAGTTAATACTGCTACTTCTGAAGGCTTGATGGGACCAATTCCTACAACTGAAGACACACAAGTGGAGGATCAAGAAATTGAATTGGGGAATATTTCACCATCTTATGAAGTTTCTTCCACTCCTCATACAAGAATTCACAAAGATCATCCAATTGATCATGTGATTGGTGATGTGCAGTCTTCTGTTCAAACAAGAAGGATGACAACTTCTTATTCTGAACTAGGATTTGTTGGTGCCATATATGAAGGAAAGACTCACCAGGACTTAAATACATGCCTTTTTGCCTGTTTCTTATCTCAAGAAGAACCAAAGAGAGTTTCTAAAGCTCTCAGTGATCCTGCATGGGTAGAGGCAATGCAAGAAGAACTCCTACAATTCAAACTGCAAAATGTATGGGTTCTTGTAGACTTGCCTAAAGGTCATAGGGCTATTGGTACAAAGTGGGTCTACAGAAACAAGAAAGATGAGAGGGGAATAGTCATCAGGAATAAAGCAAGACTTGTTGCCCAAGGACATACACAAGAAGAGGGCATTGACTATGATGAAGTATTTGCTCCAGTGGCTAGGATTGAGGCTATAAGAATATTCCTGGCCTATGCTTCTTATATGGGTTTTACTGTCTACCAAATGGATGTCAAAAGTGCCTTTTTATATGGTCAAATTGAAGAGGAGGTGTATGTATGTCAACCTCCAGGGTTTGAAGATCCTGACCATCCTGATAAAGTTTACAAAGTTGTGAAAGCACTTTATGGACTTCATCAAGCACCCAGAGCTTGGTATGACACATTGGCCACTTATCTTTTGAGCAATGGATTTCAAAGAGGACAGATTGATCAAACTCTTTTCATCAAAAGTCAACAGGGGCATATTTTGCTTGTTCAAATCTATGTAGATGACATCATTTTTGGATCTACCAAGAAGGAGCTGTGTGAAGAATTTGAGAAGCTTATGAAGGATAAGTTTCAGATGAGTTCTATGGGAGAACTCACCTTCTTTTTGGGATTGCAGGTCCAACAAAGAAAGAAAGGCATATTTATTAGTCAAGATAAATATGTCCATGAAATCTTAAGGAAGTTCAACTATACAGATGTAAAGTTTGCCTCCACTCCTATTGATTTGGAAAAGCCATTGGTTAAAGATGCAGATGCTGATGATGTTGATGAACATCTTTATAGATCCATGATTGGATCTTTGATGTATCTTACAGCATCTAGACCAGATATCATGTTTGCAGTTTGTGCATGTGCAAGGTTTCAGGTTTCCCCAAAAACTTCCCATCTCTTAGCTGTCAAAAGAATTTTTAGATACCTCAAAGGCAAACCATCTCTAGGTCTTTGGTATTCTAAGGATTCTCCATTGGAGTTAGTTGCTTATACTGATAGTGACTATGCTGGAGCTACACTTGATAGGAAGTCAACCACTGGAGGTTGTCAATTTTTGGGAAATAGGTTGATTTCTTGGCAATGCAAGAAACAAACTGTGGTTGCCACTTCTACAACTGAAGCTGAATATGTGGCTGCTGCAAGTTGCTGTGGACAAGTTCTCTGGATCCAAAACCAATTGCTTGATTATGGGTACAATTTTATGAACACTGTTATTTACATTGACAATACCAGTACTATATGTATTATAGAAAATCCTGTTCAACACTCTAAAACAAAACATATAGAGATTAGGCATCACTTTATAAGAGATTGTAATACTAAAAAGTTGATTCAAATGGCTAAAATTGATACTCAACTTAATGTAGCTGATCTTCTTACAAAAGGTTTTGATGCTGGTAGATTTCAGTACTTGGTTTCAAGTATTGGAATGCTCAATCCCTAAGTCCCAAATCTCTTATATGTTTTTGTAAAGTTTGTTAAATAATACAAGTACTAGTTAGTTGTTTTGACATTTAATACTGCTAGGTCTAATTAGTACTGCTAATTATAATTAAACCTGTTTGTTAAAACTGTTTTCTTATACTTAGTACTGCTAGTGATGTTTAGGTTTCTTTGTTAATCCTGTGCATAACACTTGATACTGTTAATCAAGAACCATGTTTGGTTTTTGTGTGTCTTGGTTTTAAGCTAACTGTTTCAGGGTATACACTGAAGTGTGACATTGATGTTAGTCCAAATGTGTCATTTGAGGGAGGAAACATATGGTTGTTCGTAACAAGTGTTGGTTGTTCACCACACATCAAATGATCATCAAATTCACACCATGTCTAATCGACATCAGAATTGACTAGTCCCAGAGCAAACGGCTTTCCTGGTAAAGACTGTCCTAATCCGTTGATAGTTGATAAGATTTACTAAAAACTTTAATGGTACTCCATGACACACATGTTGTTTCAATAAAGCATTGGCTAGTCCAGAGCAACGGCTACTGGTAAAGACTTTTCAAATCCGTTTAAGTTGGTAGTATTACTCAAAACTATAGTGTATTTCAATTGCACCATGTTTTTTTCTAAATGAAGCAATGGCTAGGTCCAAAGCAAACGCTATTGTATAGACTCATCACATCCTTTTATGCTGTATTCGGGGCCTTTGCCTCATTTCAGGGGTTTCATAGTCTATCAAATGGCTATTAAAAGGTTGCTTTTTCTATATGTCACAAATGAATGGAAAGAGGGTCTATGTCTCACAACCCTCCAGGATTTATTGATCCTGATCATCCTACCAAAAATGTTAATAAGGAGGTTTAAAGCCCTTGTATGGATTACACCAAGCCCTAGAGCTTTGGTATGCTACTTTGTCAACATTCCAGAAAAGGCATGATAACAAGAGGGGCAAAACCATTGACAAACTTTTATTCATAGAATAAAACAAAAAGGGATAACATGTAGGTTCAATGTATGTTGATGATATCATTTTTGGGACTACAAACAAGTCTTGTTGAGATGATTTGAAGCTTTGATGCAGAACAATTTCAAATGATTCCCTGGTGAACCTTACATCTTTTTTTAGGTCTACAATGTCAAGCCAGATAAGGAAGGCATCTTCATCTCTCAAGACAAGTATGTACCCTGGAGATAACTCCAAGAAATTTGATCTTGTGCTGTCAAAGCTGACATCACTCCCATGGAGACCAAGTTGCCTTACAAAGGAATGAGGAAGCTGTTTTGATGTAGATGCACACTTGAACAGAGCTATGAAAGGTTCCCCTCCTGTACTTTAAACCCTGCGTCTAAGACCTGATATTATGTATTCAGGTAATGTGTTTTGTTTACCCTTTTCAGGTAACTCCCAAGACTTATCACATCTCAATGCTGTCACGAGGATCTTCAAGTTGATCTCAAAGGCAAACCAAACTTGGGATTAATGTATCCCTAGGGAAAACACCCCTTGATATGGAACCATTCCTGATATTGACTATGGTGGTTCGCAATCTTGACCATAAAAACCACAACAGAGTTGTCCATTTTCTTGGACAAAGACGTCATCACCTGGCAATGCAAGAAACATACTATTTGATAGCCAACATCAACAACGGAAGCGAAAATGTATAGCGCTGTCAAATTTTGTGGACAAGTGTTTGTGGGTATCAAAATCAATTGTTAGAACTAAGGTATATATCACACTTCATGAATACCCAAAATCCACATTGATAATGAAAGCATAATATGCATTGTGAAGAATCCTGTTTATCATTCTAAGACCAAACACCTTGAGATTCGACACACTAAGGACTCCATCCGAGGTTTGTAATGGATAGAGAAGCTCAAAAGTGTGGAGAAAATCCACACAAGACTAAATGTGTAGCGAGACTATGTTACCCAACCATTTGTATGGCCCTCGGTTTAATTTACGATGGTGGGTTAGCATGGTATGATCAACCCATAGCCCACCATTATAAAGGGGAGGCATAGATGTATAGTTTGTTAATTATAGAAGCTAAGAAATCTTAAATCTGTTACTTATTCTGTTAATCTGAAATTATATTTCTATTACTATGTTAGGTAAGTAGTATTAATACGGGTAGTTAATTTCTCATTAATCCTGGTAGTTTATCTGTTCGTAAATACTGGTAGTATAAGTAGAGTTAAAATCAGGTATGTTTAGACACACTTAATTCTGGTGAAAAAAGTTATTCCAGGATGACTTCTTCATAATTAATTCAGTTTGAACCAAAATTTAGTCTGTTAGTGTACATTTATTATACTGGATGGTTTATGTTAATGCTGGTTGCGGAATTTGCCTTTTTCTTCTGATTAAATACTGTTTAAATGTAACCGTTAGAGATTTTTAATGGCGCAATAGTAGCAACAGCAGTAGCTATATATAGATAAGAGTTTGATTTCTCTTTCAAACTTTTCTTTATTGCTATTCTCCTTTTCTTTTGCAAATTTAAACATTTCCTCTCTAACGAATAAAGTCAAGCGTTCTGCAACTCGCAGCATTCTACATAAAATTCACCATAAAACCTAAGTACTTAATACGGGTGTCACATGGCTCAATTGAATTATTGTGACAAACACACCAAGTAGGGTTTTTGCGCAAGCCTAACGAGAGTGCAGGTTCTTAATGGCGAGATCAAGGATTCTCTTCGAGGTTCCAACCGTAGGGAATGGCAATAACTGCTAATCCAACTATCTAAGCTTCTCTTGTGAAACAATTTTGGCAGAGTGCTGTTGCAAGTAACTAGAAGAAGATGGTTCTCTCTCTCGAAATTAGCACAACAGTTGATACCAAAAGGTACATAATCTCTGAGGCGTCAATTAGGGATTCACTTCAATTAGATGACGCCACAGGAATTTCAATGTTACCTAATGATGACCTTTTTGCGGGTATGGGCCAAATAGGGTATCCTACTGATGGAACTTTTACCTTTTGGAAAAGTTTCTTTACACCTCAATGGCGATAATTTGGTCCACCATCTTTTGCACTGTTTAAGCTCTAAAAGTGGTGGATGGGATCAAATTGTAGCATATTTGCTACTATTATACTCACTGAGCCATTGATCTGTCTATCCACTGGAAAGTTTATAATTTTCAAAACGCATTTTTGATGGTATGATGGCCAATTGACGAACAAGAAAAAGTTTTTATGATGTTAACCATCCCCCCGTTTTTCTCTAGCAAATAATTTTGAATATTATTCAAACAGAAAACAAACAACCTCTTTCGTAGCTGTAAGCCTGACCAAAAGATATTTTGGAAATATGAAAAGGGTTTTTCAAGGGGCAAAGCAAACCAAGACCTTATATTTGCCCTCTCGTAATTCTTGTTGCTTTACTAAACCTTATTGCAAGGACAAAGAACATAAGCTGCTCAAAGCTCAAACTCAAACCAATACCTCCACCTCACCTATTCCATCCACAACCACCAACACCTACCAACAATCTACACCTCCACCTCCACCTATTCCATCCACAACACCAACACCTATCCCAACATCTACACCTCCACCTCCACCTATTCCATCCACAACACCAACACCTATCCCAACATCTACACCTCCACCTCCACCTATTCCATCCACAACACCAACACCTATCCCAACATCTACACCTCCACCTCCACCTATTCCCATGCAATCAACAGCCAATAACCACCTATTCTACCCTTCATCACCTCCCCCACGCACCACCACCAAGAACTCGAACCTTAAACATATATCACTTTATGAGGAGCAATCTCCTGTCCACCATCACTTCTCACCATCACAGCACAGGCTCCAAGTCACTGCCTACAGAGATTGCTTCAAACAGTTCCCAAGTTAGATTTCAAGAATCGATAGCCGGAATTGTCTTAAACAAACCAAGCTAACCATGGGGAAATTCAATAGTGAAGCTAGTCAAAGGTGAAGAATTAGAAGGGTTCATAAAAGGAGTGAATTTAGTTTGACAGATTCAGAGAAAGAAGAACCGTGAGGTTCAAGGGAGAAAAAGTCATAGCTGACCCTCAGATTCTTCAAAACAAGGATTGGGTTACAACCTCTACAACAAGACAACATGCTTCAGGGGAGGAAACAAGAGGAAAGAAAATAAGTAAGCCAAACACTGCTTGAAGCATCCAAAACCTCTCAAAAGGTTGCCTCTTTACAGTCAAGTGGGTCAATTGACAAAGGAAGGAGGTACGAAGAGGAAGAAAAGAGTCTACAGGCAAGAACGTAGTCTCAACATGGACTTTCAAGAAGATAATACTGGGAGCTAGATAAAGAATAAAACTAAAAAAAAAATTTATAACTTTGCTGGTGTAGATAAATAACTTAGCTGGGTGGGTAGTGAGGTTATGCTCATGGCTAGTCTATTGAAGTTAAAACTCTGGCTAAGTAAAGGTTTAATACTGGAACGTATTGGACATAATACGTTATTGACAGCAAGACAGTAACAGCTGGTGAAATAAAGGACAGATACGAGAAAGGGAAAGCATCCTAAGCTACAATGAAAGAACTCCAAGAAGACAAAGTAAACAAATCTTACAAGAAGACGCTAGCCTTGCAGAAGCTATAAATTGGATTCCTTACAAAGAGAAGAGAAGGCTGAGCAAGATACATAGGATGCACTTCTAAGCTCAAAGGATTGCAGAAAAATAAGAGTTGACTGAAGACAAAAAACAGAAGAAAAGAACAGCTCAAGTCTCCCGATTTCCTAACAATTTGAGGCACAACATTATACTAACTGAAGATAGACTTGATTAAGCAAAACTTATAGCCAAAGCAGAGTTATCAAAGAGCATGCTTGGAAGTGAACTTCAAGGTAGAAAAGACTTCTGCTAAGAAGAATTGTGGAACTTGTGATCAAAAAAGAAGTGTTATTTTGCTAAAGAAAGAGCAAGCTAAAAGGAACAAGCCATGACCCAAATCACAGCTAAAAACTTACATGATGTAACTACTTAAAAGAATGCAAGGGTCATGGAAGATTAAATACAGACCTGAGAGAAAGGTTGATCTTGAAGAGAAGTCAAAGAAGAAGTTTGACAACTATAAAACATTGACTCTTTTTGCCTCCAATAAGTTATTGGGAAGCCATTACTAAAAAGATATAGTCTTGAATAGAGATTGGTGCAGAGCTTCAAACAAAGAACATCCAAAGACTGAAAGAGACATAAGATGATGAATACAAAAGATGATGAACCAACAAAAACATACGAAAGGAGAAAAAGAGAAAACAAATAGCCAGAAAAAGGTATTCACACAATATGGATGAGTAATAGTTTCCTGATGATTCAGAATACAGGCTATGAGGCGAAGAAGTAACTAAGCACAGGTACAGAAACTCCTTTGAAATCACTTTCCTAGGTAGCCCTGAAAACACCTAGTGTAGCATACTTATAAATTATCAAACAAGGAGAAAAAGGATAGTAATACAAATTAGATAGAGAAGATGGAACAGATAAAAGTATGCCACACATAATTTTGGATCGATTTTAACATCTATATCTGGGGATGACCTTATTGAGTTTAGACAGGATAGTTATGAAAAGATATTGGTGGAAGGGCTGAGGATAAAATTATTAACTGCTCCAAAGAGAACAGATATAGTTCCTGGAAATGTTTAGAGAATTATGTTGAAAGAACATAATCACAGATTCTATAATGGATGCGAAGATAGAACATCAAAAGATTTTAAGTTGGTAGATACTATGAATAAACTAGTAGGAGGGGGGGGGGGGGGGAGGGGGGTGGGGTGGGGGGTGTGGGGGGGGGGGTGGGTGGGGGGGGGGGGGGGGGTGGGGGGGGGTGAGGAGAGGGGGAGGGGGGGGTGAAGATTTGGGAGGTGGTGGTGGGGGGGGGGTGGGGGGGGCGGTGGGGGGGGGAGTGGGTGGGGGGGGGGGGGGGGGTACATTTTGAACTTAGAATCTAGGATTTATTTGTTGTCCTGATAAAAATATCACTTCCTGCTGAGTGTATGTAAAACAATGTGAAAATGAAGCTTTTGGATGTGCGAAGATGAATGAAGATTGCTATAGATTGTTTACACACATGATGAAAACAAGCATGGCATTTAGAAAGTCTCTTAGCGCGATGTGTAGAGTTGAAAAGCATAAGATAGAAGTTGAGAAGGATAACACTTGGTGAAGGTGCTATGCACTAACACAACAAATGGTTATTCAGTTCACCCTGTCTAACAACATAAGGACTTGGGCTAGTCCAAGAGCAAACGCTCTTTGGTAAAGACTTTCTCAATCCGTTCTATGGTTGACACCTTTGCAAATAAGTTTATGGTTTTCAACACAACCATATCGTTAAAAGTGAAGAGTTGGGCGAGCTGAGCCGCACAAGTCATGGTTTGTGGTACAAGCTGTGGAGAAAACCATAACAGTCCATAAATTGGATGCAAATGGTAAAGACATGCAAAGTCCATATTAGATGTTGACACTTACCAAAAAGGTGGATGTAAATATCACTCACTCAATTTTATGTGACAAAGAGTTGACATGGTTCCTCAATCCACCATGTAGATTTACCTTTTCTAAGTGCAAAAGAGATGACTAAAGCCTGAGCCAACGGCTACAGTAAAATGGGCAAATATCAAATCCTTGATAAGGCAAGTCATGGTTGGCTAAAAACATATGGATTATTCAACTCACCCAATGTATCAAGTACTGAGAGTGAAATGGTTTTCAGTTAACCATGGACATACACCTTTCTGGTGGCCAAAGAACTGCTACTCTTGAGTTAATGGTATGCCTGGTAAATGAGACATTCAATCCATTACATTTTCATGATTCTACCTCTCACAGAGTTAACACACCTGGTATGCTGAGAATAGACAGAAACTTTATGATTTGAATGTACAATAAATATGTCAAGGTTTCTGATGCAAAGGATTAAAAGACATTTGTCTGTCAAGATTTGAAGACATAAAGACATTATTATTTTGAAGACAGAAAGTTTAATACAATCCCTCTCATAGGCACCAGATGTGAAGCAATAAATAAGTATCTCTGCCAGATTACTTCATCGTGTCGGAGGCGTGGCCGATGTTGGAGTTTTCATATAAGGTAGAGTCCGGTGTCATAATAAGTAGAATAACCTCTTGTCGACTCGCTATCGATGTGGCTTCGAGATAAAAGGCACCGGTTTTACTTATAATCCAAAGTCGAAATATGTTTGCTACATCTTGTCGGAGGCGTGGCCGATGTTGTAGCCTTCTAAAGGACTGAGGTTTAATAATGTTGCTTAATTTTTGTCTTGTTTTGTACCTTAAAGAGCCTAAGGGTATATGGTGCAAATAAGATTGGTTCATTCTTGTCTTAAAGAGCCTAAGGGTATATGACGTGAATGATGCCTTGCTTAAGTAGCCTAATAAAAGCCAAATTTTGGTCGCCTCAATGTGGACTTTAATCTTGATTGCATTTGATCTTTTGAAAAGGGCTAGGAGCTAATTATTGCATTCTTTACCATTACACTTTATTTTCTGAATTAATAAGTATCGAAACAAAAGTCTTAAAGAGCCTTCGGGTATATGACTTAAGTAAAATCCTGAGATACAAAAGTAGGATTTGCGGGAGGAAAAGTAAGTACACAATTAGTATTTATGAGTAGTGTTAGTGTCATGACTTGTAATTAACGATGATCTTGTTTTTAAGCTTAGCATGGGAAAAGTGAAAAATCGGGGATGATGAAGTTATCTTTTAGACGCTTAATTGTGCTTTTTGTTCTATGATCCTAAAAGTTACCAATGTGGTAATGAAAACATTGCATTATGTCAACACAAATAAATTGTAGTTAGGTAGTTAATAATCAAGAAAAATCATAAAAAGAGAAAAATCTTTGAAAATGGGAAGTCGGGTGTTTTATAACTTGTGATCTTTTAATTTCTCAATCAAAACTCTTTGCTACTTTTCAAAGGTTTAGTTTGGGGAATTTTTGAGGTATTTGGTTATAAGGCATGTGATATTGCGTGAGGACACACAATCGTTTAGTTTGGGGAATTTTGATAAGTGTAGAATACACATATCTATTTATGCTTAAAATAACCCAAATAAACCCAAAACGGATCAAAAATGGCAAAAATGTGCTTGTATCTGAGTTTTATGTGTGCAGGTATGGATATGTCAAATATTGCAAGAAATCAGTCAAAAACGAACACGAGAACGGATGAGTGATCAAGAAGCTAAAGAAATCAAAGCCGAAGCCAGAGAGATCATGCCTCAGCCTTCTACAGTCAACTGCAGCTAAACCACAGTCAACCAAAGCCAACTCCATTGTTTTATAAACACAAGGACTCAAGGCTACTTTTGCTATTAGTGAAAGTTGAAATAAGCCTTGATATATTAACTCCAAGGGCTGAATATGCAATTTCCCCAAAGTTGTTTACAACAGAAAATGTGCTTCCCAAACACAAGGGCCAAAGATGCAATTATCCTATAGATAACAAAAGGGCGCGGGTCTATACCCGGGTCAAACTACCCATTATCTCACTTTCAACCAATCACAATGCAACCCCCAACCCAATTACCCGCTCCTAACCCGACCTAACCCGAACCCCCAACCCGGAGATACTTATAACGTTTTAACAGTTACTGTTTACCCATTTCCCCCAAATGAGATTAACTCTCACTCACACACACAAGAACACCAAGAACACCTAAACCCTAGTTCTATAACCCATACCTAACCTATTAACTTAGGGTTAATTGTCACTTCACAACCTAACCAACCTATTCACTATCAATATTACCTCCACCCACTTCCTGGTGGCATTTTGCCGAGGATTTGATTGGGTGATGTGACGCGATTAGTCACACGCCCAATCCATAATCTAATCGTACGGTTTATATTACAAGATCAAAGAGAGAAGAGGATTAAAGGGCCGAGATCAAGGTGAGAAGAAGGACCTAGAAGCTCATGGCTCGGGTATATATACCCGGCTCATTCCAACCTAGGGTGTGGAGCTTTTTAGTTTTTTTAGTTAAATTTTCACGTTAGTTAATTTTTAGGTCAAATTTTCTTATTGTATTTTTTTTTATTATCTCTCTTTGAATGTATTGATGTTATTCAGAGTTGTAATAGCAAGTTTTTATAATTAATAAAATTCTATTTCATTTAAAAATCCAAGGTCATCTGTCTTTATTTCTGCCAATTACATATTTGTATTTTGCTTGTGTCTGATAACGTTGAAACAAGATGGAAAAAACACATGGGAATGGATGGTGGTGTTTTTCGAGAGGGGTTATGTGGATTGCAAGGTCAGCAGTAGGCTTAGATTAGGGTTGTGTTCATTGTGATTTGGCTTATGTGGATTAAGCCATAAGCCAATAATAAGCTGTTACACTTCCCTGTTCTGCTGGGAAGAATAAGGTACTACTTTTCTCTTACTTTTTCTTAATACTTGTTTAGTAGGTTAATTTCAAACATATTAAGCTGTTGGTAATCTGTCTAGTTGTAGCTAAGATAAGTGTTTGGATTTGCTTAATTGTATAAGCTTATTTAGTTAAGTAAATTGAAATTTGTTAAGAGGTTATGAGATGTTTGGTGTTAATTTGTTTAAGGTAGAATTATAAGCTTATAAGCTTGAAAAAAGGTTTATCAGCCCTATAAGTTTACTCAGCTTATTCAATATAAGCTGAGAGTGGAGTTTGTTGAAAGTTTTCTAAAAAAAATAAGTTAATAAGCTGATAAGGATGCTGGTTGATAGATTTTGATTAATGCAAGGACCTGTTCTGCCAATTTCTATGGTTTTCATTAGTAATAAATTTACTCGGTTGATCCCTGTTAGTTACTCCGTTGGTCCTTAGTTATTTCATAGTTAGTCCTTTCGTTAGTATTAGTTTTAGCTCAGTTAGTCCCCAAGTCCAGGGACTCTATCTGTCATTAGCTCAAACTTCGTGTTTTTATTGAAAAAACAATACTTTGCCCGCCTACCCTTGTCTTTCGGGTTTGGCACTTTCGGCCCATGTGTTTGGGGTGTTTTTAGTTTGAGTTTTATAAAAGAGTTTTTATTAATTAAATAATTAGGTTTTCAAATTTAATTAGTTAAATTAGTTTTTATTTAATTGTTTAAATTTGGGGCTTTTTATAAAAACGAGTTTCTGCACTTTTTCTGCTTATAAAAAGTATTTTTACATAATTTTTAGCTTAAGTTTAATATTTTTAAAAAATCATTTTCGAATTTAGTCTTTATTAATTTCGAAAATCAAAAAAATCATAAAAAAATTAGAAAAAGTTTGATAAAGAACACAAAAATATTAGTTTGTTTTAAACTTCATAGGATATTTTTATTGAGAAGTAATTTTTATCTTTTTAAAATATTTAGTTTAATTTTTGCAATTTTAATTCTTATTTCTAGCTTTTTAAATCTTGTAATAGAAACAAAGTATTAAAAAAATGTTTTTCTTTATTTTTTTTTAAGTAATTTAGAAATTCAACTAGTTTAAAAAGTATTTTTCTTTAAATTTTCATTCAATTTTAATTTCTATTTTTAGAATTTAATTTAGATTAAATAGTTTTAAATTCATAAAAAATCCAAAAAACTTTTAAAAAAAAATATTTTTCTTTTTCCTAAAATTTTCTTTAGCATTAATTTAGGTTTAGGAATTTAGTTTATATTTTTAGGATTTAAAATGGATTTGTTTTATTTAATGTCGCGTTTAATTTGTTTCCGTATTTAGTTTAATCATCTTAATTGTTTGTATTTTTAATCTTAGTAGTGTAATAAACCAAATCTATCTCTTTTATTATTCAAATCATGAATCCGAACGACGAACGAGGGTTTCCCATTGCAATGAGTCGCTTGGGGATAACGACCGGGGGTTGAACCATACTTGCCGGTTGATTATACGTATTCTATATTTATATTATATATATTTTTGAGAGTGAATTTTATCAAGGGTAACTTGGTATCTTTCTTAATTACTCTCGGGATTATATTATTTTATATTATATTTTACGTGTATTAAAAACTTACAATCACTCTACCCTGTGCTCGATTCCGATTGTTCCCCGGGTTAGGGTTTCCTTCGATTGCTAGCACGAGATTTGGACGATTTCCTCATGCGGTAGTAGTTTGGTTAAGGCTTGATCTCGGGAGCTAGACCCCGAATGTAGCGATTGACACGCTGGTTCTCTAGAGTAACCATGTGTGGCACCAGCCTTGCCAAATCATGAAATCTAGCTATATACCCATCAATATCTAACCCAACCATCTTATGATTCCAGAATTTTGTTTCAAGCTTTTGAATTTCGTCATATGACAATAGTCCCCATCAGCAGTTTCTTAAAAATCTTCCCAAGGTTGGGCTATAGCAACTGCTCATCCTTGAGTTTGAACAAGGGTATTCCACCAAGTTAAAACGCGGCCTTGCAGCATACTAGATGCGAATTCGACTTGGCTCTTTGAGGGGCACTTAGTGATATGAAGCACAAACTCAATGCTTTCAAATCAGGTTAGTAAACCAACTGCACCTTCTGTGCCGAAGAATTCCTTGACACTAGAAGCCCTGAAAGTTTTAATAGTGCAGCTTTGTGTGACCTCCCTTTGATTTGTTCGGTTTCCTCCGATGGCTTGAACAAGTTGAGTTAGCAGATTTAGCAATGCGCGGGCTAATGTTGTGAGTCCACTTATCTGCTGTTTCGTTGGGGGGGGTTGGTGTTGTTGGCAGTGTTGCTACGTGTGCTTCTTCCCGCCATAATTCTACCAATTAACATCAAAATTCACTTTATTAGAATCCTGACAAACCGTACCTTCAAATAGTTTTATACATATTGACAGAAATATAGTTAAGGAATGAACATGTTTAGAAATTTTCAACTGGAATAATAGGTATCTTTAACCAAAGTTTTGTGGTATATACATTTAGGTGACCAACAAGTTTTACATAAAACACACACACACACACACACACACACACACACACACACAACACCATATATTATTTCTATTTATATATCTATATCTATATATATATATATAATATATTTATATCGTAATATATATATAACTGGGGGTTCGATATTCCTTCAATATATTGATTTGATGGTTGTTATATTGAAAGATAATTATAAAATGTAAGTTTAGTTGAGCTATCAAAAGTTTATCGTTTATTATACGTTAATAAGTAAATAAAATCACGGATAAAATTTTACAAGATAATTGTGTCAAAAATTTTAACTCGTACAACAATGTTATCAATAATTTATCAAGTCAACGTATATGAAATCAAACAAATGAATAAACAGAGACAACACAACACAAAGTCTTCCCAAAAGATAATGATATCAATGTCAGTCAAAATTTGACACTTGAGTTATACAATCGATTCAAATAGTTCATTATATCATAATAGAAAGGAACTACACAACCAGTAATCCAAAAAGAATGAGATTAGCCGTGCGGGTAAGCTACACTAGTACACCCTCATTGGTGCCTCTGCCAACAACTAAACCAGAAAAAGATTGGTAGAGTAGGGACAAAACACCATGCATTTCTGCTTTCAGCCCTAGGCTCTCTATAGCCGCGTTGCATCCACGTCATTTGAGTATCCACATCCAAACATCCAAGCCTCGCCCATCCTCGAGCAAATTCTTCAAAAGTCTTAAGCCAAGTAGCAACTTGAATCTTAATTTCATAACTCATCATACAAGAACTGTCATGAATTTAAGTTAGAAGTCAGTAAAAGGCTCAATGTTCTTGAAAAATTGACTCAACTCCGGGGTTGCTTAGAAACAATCTTGAATCACTGAACACAGTGCTTGCGAACAAGTAAATAATGCTTACTTTCGCAGCCAAAATGGTTGGCTTAATAGTATGACGAAATAAGACGGAGACATGATCGAAATATAGGTCGACGTAATTTCTAATAGCGATAATAACAAAGTCTCTACATGTTCGTGCGATACGTAGTTCGCACCGCCGTCACTCGAGCTGTGACTCGGGAAATCTATCAGACGACTCCACATCAAGGTGTTATGCGAGGTTATAGGGTACGAAGAGTAGTTGAGTGTACGTCACAACTTATTCGCGGAAACATCAGCATGCGAAGACGATCTATGGGACATACTGTGATCTTTTTTCAGGCGTCTAATTCGGAGGTATGATCTTTCCAACGATATAGTTAATATAATCAGCATACCATGGTTCATCATTATTGAGCTCCGCCTTTAATATCATGAGATGCTCGTCTGGAAATTCATCAGTTATTTCCTCTTTTGCGAAGGTTCCCAAATTTAGGTTCTCAAGTCTTGACAGATGATCTGCAGCTAAATTTTTTGCCCCTTTTTATCCTTAATCTCGATGTCAAATCCTTAGAGAAGTAGAACCCACCTAATAAGTCTTGGTTTCACGTCTTCTTTGCTGAACAAATACTTTAAAGCAGAATGATCAGTGTAAACCAAAGTTTTTGATAAGAAGAGATATTGACGAAACTTATCAAAAGAGAAAACAAATGGCAGAAGTTCTTTTTCGGTCGTGATATAATGTTCTTGGGCATTATTCAAAGTTTTGCTTGCATAATAAATTGGCTTGAATTTTCCATCAATTCATTGCCCTAAAACAGCTCCAACAGCGAAATCACTAGCGTCACACATTAATTCAAATGGCTCGTTCCAATCGGGAGATATGATGATAGGTGCAGTGGTCAGTTTTTCTTTCAAAATGTTGAACGTTTTTTTGCAATCATTAGAAAAATCAAACTTCGCGTCTTTCATCAAAAGCTAGGTCATCGGTTTAGAGATCATTGAGAAGACTTTTATAAACCTTCGGTAAAATCCAGCATGCCCCAGAAAACTTCTCACTCCTTTTACATTAGTCGGGTATGGTAATTTAGCTATCACATCGATTTTGGCTCTTTCAACTTCGATTCCAGCTCCAGAAATTTTGTGTCCTAAAACTATCCCTTCTTTTACCATAAAATGACATTTTTCCCAGTTTAGCACAAGGTTGGTTTCTTTACATCTAGCAAGCATTCTATCTAAGTTAGATAAACAGCAATCAAAAGAGTTACGAAACACCGAGAAGTCATCCATGAAAACTTCCATAAAGTCATCTACCATGTCGTGGAAGATTGCCGTCATGCATCTTTGAAAAGTGGCAGGAGCATTACATAATCCAAACGGCATTCGTCGGTAAGCGAAATTCCCATAAGGGCAAGTGAAGGTGGTCTTCTCTTGATCCTCCAAAGCGATTGGTATTTGGAAGAATCCTAAAAATCCATCAAGAAAACAGTAGTATTCATTCCCACATAAACATTCTAACATTTGGTCAATGAAAGGAAGGGGAAAATGGTATTTTCGAGTTGCATCATTAAGTTTACGATAATCAATGCACACCCTCCATCCAGTAACTGTTCAAGAAGGGATTAATTCATTATTATCATTCAAAACTATAATCGTCCCTCCCTTTTTCGGCACAACGTGAATAGGGCTAACCCATGAACTGTCTTAAATTAGATTAATTAGCCCGGAATCAAGTAGTTTCACAATTTCATTTTTCACAACATTTTGGACTTTCGGATTTAGACGCCTTTGGGGTTGGATGACTGGTTTGTGATCATCCTCTATTAAAATCTTGTGCATGCAGTATGACAGACTGATTCCCTTGATGTCTGACATTTTCTAAGAAATTGCCCCTTTTCTTCTCTCCAATACTTGCAGAAGTTATGTTTTCTCATTTTAAGATAATTCTGATGAGATAATAATGGAAAAAGATTTGTCTCCATGAAGGTATGCGTATTCTAAATGTTGAGGCAAATTCTTCAGCTCTAGTTTCTTCTCATCAATCTTGTTAGCACTGGCGGAATACAAATGTTCACTGGTATTTGCTATTTTGTACATACTTTTTACCTTAAAAAACGAACCTAAAAGACCAAAAACATAATAAAAATTGCAAATATTTGTTTGTTTTTGTGTTTATGTATGTGCAGGTACCGGATATCAAGAAAATGACAAATATAAAGATAAAATCGGACAAAACCGAGCACGAGAAAATGAGTCCAAGGGTGCTTTTAGATTTTATTGGGCCAGCCCGTAGCCCATTTAAATGGGCCGGGCCAGCCCATGGTTAATTAAGCCCAATACTTAAACAAAGCCCAAAATGAGCCCGAATTCATATTCAAGAAATAAATGATAATATGGTAAGTGTGATGTCAGGTGACATAATAGTCACATGTTTGCAAATTAATTCCTACTATGTCACGTGAGCAAGCACTTATAAGGAAGGGACGAGTTATGTAGCGACACGTGGCCATGCTATTTATACATTTCAATTCATTTTCAGTTTGTAAAAGGGAAAAAAAAGGCACGTTTGATCCAACAGTCAATGTTTATGCGTTGGTATGAAGCTACAAAGAGTGGCTACGTGGCGAAATTCTACCGGTGGATCAAAGAATTATATTAGCCCGATCCGTGTGACAATTAATGGGAGCCAATGATTGGCTACTTGATTACCAAATGATTGGACAGATTTTACATTTTACCCCCTTCTCACACTCCATAAATGAAAACGCCACCCCTCACTTTTTGGGGTGGGAGTCTATATATATTTTTTTCTTAGTTTAGATTTTTAGCTTATTTTTAATTTTGTAACTGCTTATTTTACTTTTTCTGCTTATTGTACCTTTCTTATTTCGCAAGCTTAATGTAATGATGTATTAAAGATAGTTTGAAGTTGATTATAGATCTCGGTTTTCTTATTTGGTTCTTAAATCATTCGTTTCTATTTATTGTTGCTAGCTCATTCAATAAGCAAATTTTTCATGCTTCTTCTCGCAACTTATTATTAACAAAAGTTTTTAAATGCTAAGAAAATGACTCCTATAAGCCATCAAAGCTCATTCGATTCATTTTTATTTGTTTTTAAAGTACTTTTAAATAATAAGCTAAAATAAGCTCGAAAATAGCTTATTGATGTGCTTATCTCGTTTTTGTTTTAATAGAAGCTCCTATTTTCTGATAAAATTAGTTTCTAATTAGCTTATTTGGTTTAATGTGAGCTTATATTGTTAAATTGAAATTTTGTGAGCTAATTTGCTAATTCGCTTTGTTATTTGATTCGTTAAATGCTTATAGCTTTTTCTAATCATTTGATACTGTTCTAGTTTGCTTATTAATGTCTCTTTATTGCTTATTTTTAGTGTTTAAATAGTTATTTGCCTCGTCGAAATATTTAGTGCTTATTCGATTTCAAAATTTGTATTCTAAGAATCCAAGTGTTTATTTGTCTAAGTTTTCGGTTGGATTGTGGTAGACGTGGCTGGTTCGATTTTAACGAATCAAATAAATCTGAGTTTGTTATGAAATAGTGTTAGTTCGTTTAAGTTTTTGCCTATTAAGAAGTTTTAAGCTTAAATCTTGCTCTAGCTTAAAAATCATTTTGCTTAATGTAAGGGTTTGTCTCATTTTTTTAGGAATCATAATCTTGTATGTCTAAGTGCTCAGATTTGATTAATTTTTGATGAAGCAAAAAAAATCCCACTCCTTTGGCTTATCTAATCTATGCGTTTGGTTTATAAAATTGATAATTGGGACATGTGTAGAAAACTGAATTTAGGCCATTTCCCTTCTCCCTGTTTGGGCTACGAATTGCATTAGTGTTACTAGATTGGGTCATTCGTCTCTTAGGCCTACGTTTTTGTTAAATAGATTGAATTAAATCACGTTCAATATTGGGCCTACTAGTATTATTTTGTGATGTTACAAATGTATTAACTGTTTCATTAACAGTATGAATTTCTTTTATGTCTTGACTTTGGTTCCGGTCAACTCATGAGGCGCGAAGCTTAAGGGTTTATTTAGCTAGACCGAATTTGATTATTTGTTTTAGCTAAATAAATCGGGTGGTATTCGTTTAATTGCGGGTCTCCAATTCGGTTCTACTTTCTATCATTTTTCAATTAATTAGTGTAGATTTATTTTATCGTTTTATAATATGTTTGCCTATTTGATTTTTGCCATGCTTAGTGTAGACTTATTTTTATCTTTTGATGTTATAACGCTTGCCATGTTTAGTTAGTTGATTTATTTGCTTATTTAGTGTTTAGAAATTAGTGCGGATTTAAAATAAGATTAGAGATTATTAATTTGCGAAATTTATTTAGATTAAAGTTTTTTTTAAAAAATTAAAAATAATAATAATAATAATAATAAATAATAATAAAAATAATAATTTCTTATAATGTAGGATTTATTTTTAGAAGTTTGCAATTTTAAAATTGAATTTATTATGCTTGCTTATTTGTCTCGTTTTAAATACTCATTTTTGTTTAATGCTTTACATGTTTTATTGTTTGAATTGCTTTGCTCGTTTTTATGCTTTTATTTACTTAATCAATTTGTCAAGAAGGATTTAGAAACCCAAATCAAAATCATTTTAAACCATTCAAAACGCGCGATCACGGACTTAACCGATTTTCAATTCACACTTCGTCGAGGGAAAACGACCCGGGAGGTTTTTGAGACAACTTTGGTTAAAAGTTTGTTACTCGAACCCGACGGAAAATACTAACTATACTATTATTGATTTTATATCCTTATATATTATATTTTATATATAGTGTGTTCGGACATACAATCTATTTTTGGCGCCGCTGCCGGGGAGGTGTGTTACGACTATCGCGTTTTGTTCGAAGATTAGTGTTTTGAAGAACCTTCCTTGTGAAGTTATCGCTTTCCGTTTGTGAATATATTTTTTTTCTATATTATAAATATAAAAAAAAATACAAAAATATTTTATTTTCTCAATTTTTGTGTAAATATATTAAATAATCAAAATTACAAAAAAAATCGAAAACCAAAGTAACCGTCTTGTGTCAGTTACGAAAAAGGCACACCTCTTTTGTGAATTTCACTTAAGGGAGTTACCCTAAGTTTGTTGATTATTCGGTGAATCAAAAATATTTTCTTTCTTATTTTTATTTCTTTATGTATTATTTGAAAAAGCTAAAAATATTCTTCTTTATCTTCTTATCCGTTTAATTCGACATGTCTTCGTATAACCAACGTGAGTGTGTGGGATGCGGTCAACCATGTGATGGTTTTTATTGTTATCTATGTACGTGCCCGCAATGTGGTGTTAATCTTGTACTTGGAAATTGTTTAAATTGCACTTATGGAGATGGAAAGCCAATCACTTATTGCGGGTGTGAAGGACCGTTAAGAGGAGGATTTTGTTCGTTTTGCGCTTTGAGAAATGAAAATTCATTCGCTTATGATCAAAAACCGAATTATTTCAATATTGATCAAAAAAAATTTAACTACCCTCCACAACCCCGGTACTAGACGTATTCTTGTGAGTTATGTGGAAACGATGCTCATTTTGGTTATGATTGTCCAACACAAGTTCCGTTTGATTATAATCCGAACCCATGTTTCGATCAAAACTTCGATAATACTTTTCCACTAACTTCACCAAATTCCGGTTGTGACCAATTTCAATCCCCGCAGTTTCCCATCAATTATCCTCCTCAAGAAACGAATAAAGAAATTTTGCAAGCTCGAGAAGACTTAATGGAAGCTATACAAGCCTTTTTAAAGGAGTATGATCATATACCTCCTAATGAAAAGTACGTGGCTTTATTGCTAGCTGATGAGAGATTTCTTAAGATTAACCGAACTATGGAGGAAGAGCATAATCAACCTGAAGTTATGCAAGAATTGATTCTTAAACTCATGAATGATTTGCAAATTCTTAAAGGAATTCAACAAGAGAAGAAGGAGACGGCAGCTCAAAGTTTTACTCCATATTGGAATTTTTCTATGATTGATGATGAAGAAGCTAGAGAAAACTTTATGAACGATATTTGCACCTTCTTGAGGAAGTTTAGTCGTATACCTTTTGGAGTAACACCAAAGGTTTTATTGGTAGCTTGGGAGAGATTTGGCAAAATTAAGGATGCTTTGACGGACGAGCAATATCAACAATAGGATATTCAAGAATTGATGAGTAAACTCCTTGAAGATGTGTGAAATATTAGAAAAGAGCTATCTGAATATATTAATTGTCTAAGTTGGAATCGTCCTACTTTCTACGATGATGAGTATACTATTATATATAGCAAGCCTAAAGCAATGACACCCGACTTACCGATCGAGGAGCCCGATAACTCTCTAAGTATGGGGGACGAGCATCTTAGCACTATTCCGGAAACAGAATCAGACGAATTAATAAAGTCTAGTGTTGAGAACCTTGTCCCAATCCCAAGTGAGTTCAAGGGTATTTCTGAAGATACGTGTGATGTGCCCATTTATGAAGATCTATCCACTTTTGATGCTTTGAACGATCATTTTGAGATTTTATCCGATTCCAACGATAATGATACTTCGAGTGATGACAATGATTTTGAGGGCATCGAGTACGTTAGCTTAGAGTACATGAATGATGTTGACCAAGAAGAAAAAGAGTTTGACTTAGAAGATATTCTTCAAATCCAAGACGTTATTCTTCGTGAGAAATTGTTGAACATTAGTCGTCTTATTACTAACATCAAATCTTTGAATGACAACCCTACTCCTGATCATGTGGTCAAGTCTCCCTCATCAGTCCCTATCTTCGTTACGGATAGTAATTCGTTCTTTGAGAAGTCTGATACTTCTCTCTCTTATTCGGATAGTCTGTACCGAATTCGAGCATTTTAGCGATGATACGGAAGGACGAGAAGTGGCAGTTCCATATCATGCTAATAACCTCTCTTCCCGAGTATGATTCGTTTCTTTTTTCGGTTGAGCCCAATCAGGGAGGGATTTGACACAGTGTTGTTATTTTTCGATAATTTAAAGGATCCTCTTTTGGAAGCTCCTCGAGTTTTGAATCATTTCACTGTAATCTTTATGATGATTGCATCATTTTCCGCGTCTCCTCCGGAACCACCGGATGTGAGCTTAGCCTTAAATTTGGAAGCCCGATATGCACTGGGATTAAAAATTTTGATGAGCTTAAACAGAAGACGAATTATTTTGACCCAAGGGGAGGTAAAGATTATTGTTTCTCAAAATGTTGAATGATGACGATTCCTTCACATTTTGTCATTCGTGCTTTTCTCGTTTCTCCACTACCTTGTGGATTCTCCTTTCGCTACACCGGGCATGTGAAGATACTATTTTTAAACCCCTGGCTCTTCACTTAGAGCTGGTGGCTTTATCGGGATGGAACTTTTGTGCTGTAATGTTTATCCAAACATTATGGAAACTCAATTGAGATTTTCTTTTCATTTGCTTCCCATGGACACTTTAGTTGGGGTCGAGGTCAGTAGTGACTGGTTAATAAAAAACAAAGCAGTTTCTATCTTCTTATCTATTTTCTAACAATTAATGGAGAGGAGGTCGCTATTTCCTTTCTGCTTTTAATTTCTTATTCATGTGTTTGTATTGTTTTGTGATTTTATGTTAGGATTGCCCGGATTTTAGAAGGCTTCTGTGCTCATGGTTTTGGTACATTTATAAGAGCTTCATATCTCAGCTTCATTCAGGAAATCCACTATCCTAATCTTAGCGATTATGTTATCTTTAGCATACTTAATAAATGGTTTAGATTTGGTTAGAGAACCCCTATTAATACGTGAATTATACCTTGAAATTAGATGGGGGGTAACAGTCTTCAATTGAGGTCAATGTGTAGTTTTTAGTAGGGGGAAACTAGCGATTTGTTATACCTGCAACCGTTGTTCTCAGTAACCCATTTTTCACCAAAAAATATGTGATTTGTAGTGAAAAAATAGCAAAAATTTAAAATTTGACACCACGACCGGTTTTATACCTTTGTTTGCCCTTAACATATTTAAATCGAGATTGTTGTAGTTCTTATGTAGGCTTATCTATTATGGCGATCTCGAATTATTGAATAGATTGTTGCTAAGTCTATGGGACTGTTTAATAGTGTCGATCTTATTCGCTAGGTAAAGCATTCGCGAGTTTTTCTTTCTTAGAGATTTTAAATTGCGAAGAACGGAAATTGATAGTGTTTAAATTATAAGTCATGTATTAAACGTAGATAGTGGTTTTCTTTTAAGCTCATTAAGTATTTAATTGGGGTTTTTCTCCCATTAGCTTGTCTTTTTTTTTCTTCCCAAACCTTATTGTGCATAAATGTTTAAATAATAAAGGTTGTCCTGGTTCAATTTAATTTTTGTAAACTTTCATTTGATTTGGAAGTCGATGATTCGATTTTTGCTTATTATATGCATCACTTGTTTATTGCGTTTTTACTTATTCCTTAAAGAGCCTTTAGGGGTATATGTATGAGTAGAGTTATCATTTTATTATTTTTTGCCTTAAGAGCCTTAGGGTATATGGCAAAAGTAATACAAATCATGAAATTATTTGTACCTTAAAGAGCCTTAGGGTATATGGTACTTATAAAATTAGTGATTGTGATGCTTAGTTATTTGCACCTTAAAGAGCCTAAGGGTATATGGTATAAATAATATTACTTGATTTATGTCTTAAAGAGCCTTAGGGTATATGACATGAATTAAGGCAAAAGCAACAAAAGCCAAAATTTCGTTCACTTCATCGGTTTTCAAGGATAAGGGTGGAAGTAAACTTTATTTTTAGACCGTTATCTCCGCTTTATTTTTTTGGAATTAATAAGTATCGAAACAAGTCTTAAAGAGCCTTCGGGTATATGACTTAAGTAAAATCTTGAGATATAAACTTAGGATTTGCGGAAGGAAAAGTAAGTACACAATTAGTATTTATGAGTAGTGTTAGTATCATGACTTGTATTTGACAATGATCTTGTTTTTAAGCTTAGTATGGAAAAGTGAAAATTGGGGACGATGAATTTATTTTGCTTGTTCTATGATCCTAAGTTGAATAATAATGTTATGAAGTGATGAAGTTATGAAAAAAAAATGAAAAATGTTGAAAAATAGAAAAGCGGGGCGTTTCTTAACTATTGATTCCTTAATCCCTTTAGATGAGCACTTTGCTACTTTTCAAGGTGATTAGTTTGGGGGGATTGGAATTTTTAGTTTAAAGCGCATATTTATTACATTGCGTGAGGACACAGCAATACTTTAGTATGGGGAAATTTGGTATTTGCTATTTTATACATACTTTTTACCTTGAAAAATGAACCCAAAAGATAAAAAACATAATAAAAATTGCAAATATATGTTTGTTTTTGTGTTTATGTATGTGCAGGTACCGGATATCAAGAAAAGGACAAAGATAAAGACAAAACCGGACAAAACCGAGCACGGGATCAAAAAGAGCACGAGAAAACGAGTCTAAGGGTGCTTTCAGATTTTATTGGGCCAGCCCGTAGCCCATTTAATTGGGTCGGGCCAGCCCATGATTAATTAAGCCCAATACTTAAACAAAGCCCAAAATGAGCCCGAATTCATATTCAAGAAATAAATGATAATATAGTAAGTGTGATGTCAGGTGGCATAATAGTCACATGTTTGCAAATTAATTCCTACTATGTCACGTGAGCAAGCACTTATAAGGAAGGGACGAGTTATGTAGCGACACTTGGCCATGCTATTTATACATTTCAATTCATTTTCAGTTTGTAAATAGAAAAAAGAGCACGTTTGATCCAACAGTCAATGTTTATGCGTTGGTATGAAGCTACAAAGAGTGGCTACGTGGCGAAATTCTACCGGTGGATCAAAGAATTATATTAGCCCGATCCGTGTGACACTTAATGGGAGCCAATGATTGGCTACTTGATTACCAAATGATTGGACAGATTTTACATTTTACCCCCTTCTCACACTCCATAAATGAAGACGCCACCCCTCACATTTTGGGGAGGGAGTCTATATATTATTTTTCTTAGTTTAGATTTTTAGCTTATTTTTAATTTTGTAACTGCTTATTTTACTTTTTCTGCTTATTGTACCTTTCTTGTTTCGCAAGCTTAATGTAATGATGTATTAAAGATAGTTTGAAGTTGATTATAGATCTCGGTTTTCTTATTTGGTGCTTAAATCATTCATTTCTATTTCTTGTTGCTAGCTCATTCAATAAGCTGATTTTTCGTGCTTCTTCTCACAACTTATTATTATCAAAAGTTCTTAAATGCTAAGAAAATGACTCCTATAAGCCATCAAAGCTCATTCGATTCATTTTCATTTGTTTTTAAAGTACTTTTTAAATAATAAGCTAAAATAAGCTCGAAAATAGCTTATTGATGTGCTTATCTCATTTTTGTTTTAATAGAAGCTCCTATTTTCTGATAAAATTAGTTTCTAATTAGCTTATTTGGTTTCACGTGAGCTTATATTGTTAAATTGAAATTTTGTGAGCTAATTTGCTAATTCGCTTTGTTATTTGATTCGTTAAATGCTTATAGCTTTTTCTAATCATTTGATATTGTTCTAGTTTGCTTATTAATGCCTCTTTATTGCTTATTTTTAGTGTTTAAATAGTTATTTGCCTCGTCGAAATATTTAGTGCTTATTCGATTTCAAAATTTGTATTCTAAGAATCCAAGTGCTTATTTGTCTAAGTTTTCGGTTGGATTGTGGTAGACGTGGCTGGTTCGATTTTAACGAATCAAATAAATCTGAGTTTGTTATGAAATAGTGTTAGTTCGTTTAAGTTTTTGCTTATTAAGAAGTTTTAAGCTTAAATCTTGCTCTAGCTTAAAAATCATTTTGCTTAATGTAAGGGTTTGTCTCATTTTTTTTAGGAATGATAATCTTGTATGTCTAAGTGCTCAGATTTGATTAATTTTTGATGAAGCAAAAAAAAATCCCACTCGTTTGGCTTATCTAATCTATGTGTTTGGTTTATAAAATTGATAATTGGGACATGTGTAGAAAACTGAATTTGGGCCATTTCCCTTCTTCCTGTTTGGGCTACGAATTGCATTAGTGTTACTAGATTGGGTCATTCGTCTCTTGGGCCTGCGTTTTTGTTAAATAGATTGAATTGAATCACGTTAAATATTGGGCCTACTAGTATTATTTTGTGATGTTACAATTGTATTAATTGTTTCATTAACAGTATGAATTTCTTTTATGTCTTGACTTTGGTTCCAGTCAACTCATGAGGCGCGGAGCTTATGGGTTTATTTAGCTAGACCAAATTTGATTATTTGTTTTAGCTAAATAAATCGGGTGGTATTCGTTTAATTATCGGTCTCCAATTCGGTTCCACTTTCTATCCTTTTTCAATTAATTAGTGTAGATTTATTTTATCGTTTTATAATATGTTTGCCTATTTGATTTTTGTCATGCTTAGTGTAGACTTATTTTTATCTTTTGATGTTATAACGCTTGCCATGTTTAGTTAATTGATTTATTTGCTCATTTAGTGTTTAGAAATTAGTGCGGATTTAAAATATGATTAGAGATTATTAATTTGCGAAATTTATTTAGATTAAAGTTTTTTTTTTAATTTAAAATAATAATAATAATAATAATAATAATAATAATAATAATAATAATATAAAAAAATTAATTTCTTTTAATGTTGGATTTATTTTTAGAAGTTTGCAATTTTAAAATTGAATTTATTATGCTTGTTTATTTGTCTCGTTTTAAATACTCATTTTTGTTTAATGCTTTACATGTTTAATTGTTTGAATTGCTTTGCTCGTTTTTATGCTTTTATTTACTTAATCAATTTGTCAAGAAGGAATTAGGAACCCAAATCAAAATCATTTTAAACCATTCAAAACGCGCGATCACGGACTTAACCGATTTTCAATTCACACTTCGTCTAGGAAAAACGACCCAGGAGGTTTTTGAGACAACTTTGGTTAAAAGTTTGTTACTCGAACGTGACGGAAAATACTAACTATACTATTATTGATTTTATATCCTTATATATTATATTTTATATATAGTGTGTTCGGACATACAATCATTCACATTTAACATTATCGCCATTTGAAGTTCCTTGTGTAACTGGATACGGCGTATTGATAGAATCGATATGCCATATCGAGTTTTCTGAATCAGACCCATTCTTATCATTGCTACTGATAGATTCACATCATTCTAAATCTGATTGATCAATTAATTTTTCTAGTCCCCTTGATAAAAACGAGTCGGGCTCTTCATTTGTCAGCAATTCCCGAGCTTCTTCGTTGGTCGTTTCGTCTAAGTCATCGATCCCGTAACATTCATCGTCTTCAGTTGTTGGTATTTTAATTGATTGGTCTACGTCAAAGATCACTTCATCGTCCTCCACTCTTAGTGTTATCTTCTTATTGAACACGTCAATCATAGCTCGAGCGGTGGCCATGAATGGTCTTCCTAAAATTATAGGAACTCTTGAATCTTTGGGCATATCTAGGATGACAAAATCTATGGGAAGGACAAATTTGTCTACTTTTATAAGTATGTTTTTTATTATTCTTCTCGTATATTGGATTGACTTATCTGCAAGCTCCAAACTTATTCTAGTAGCCTTTGGTTCTCCCAAACCAAGTTTCTTGTACATCGTGTTTGGCATTAAGCTTATGCTAGCTCCAAGATTTGCTAATGCATTATCAATATGTAATTGGCCAATGTCGCAAGGAATAGTAAAACTCCTTGGGTCTTTCTCTTTTGATGGAAGCTTGTTTAAAAGTATGGCAAAGCATCTTTTGTTCATAATGATTTTGCAAGCTTCTTCCAACATGACTTTGTTAGTTAGCAAACCCTTTAGAAATTTGGCATACTTCGGCATTTGAGCTAATGTTTCGATGAAAGGTAAATTTATGTGGAGTTGCTTCAAATTTTCCAAAAACTTCCTTTGTTGAGCCTCATCTTTTTCTTTTCTCAATATTTTGGGGAAAGGAACTGGTGGTAGTTGCACTTCATTCGATGGTTGAACAACCAATCTGTTAGTTATCTGAGGTTGATCATTAGTGAGGACTTCGTTTGGTTCGGCTGGCTTTTCAGGTTCAACAACTACAAGTTCCTTTGTTGAGCCTCATCTTTTTCTTTTCTCAATCTTTTGGGGAAAGGAACTGGTGGTGGTTGCACTTCATTCGATGGTTGAACAACCGATCTGTTAGTTATCCGAGGTTGATCATTAGTGAGGACTTTGTTTGGTTCGGCTGGCTTTTCAGGTTCAACAACTACAAGTTCTTTTGGTAGCCCACTGGTGTCGTTATTATGAACATCTTGAGTTGTAGTTTTTTCACCTCTAGTAGTTACTCCCTTAACTTCGCAATCTATCATTGGAACATTATTAATTACATTTAATAACTCTTGTACCCTAAATCTGAGTTCAATTAGTGAATTATTCCTTTCTTTAAACAAGAGCTCGTTGTTAGTTTGGAAGTCATAGATAAATGCCCTCGTCTCCTCGCGTTCTCGTTTTCCTTCGTCAATGAACTTGTTAAACATCTCTTCCATTGTCAGGCTTCTTTCAGGGTAGTTAAAACGATATGGCCGGAGTCTAGATTCAGTTGCTGAAAAGTAAGACAATGTGCACAGTAAAGCTATTCTAGAAAAATAGATTTGTAATGAAAACAATAAATACGCCGTATTCAACGAGTCAAATACGTCGTATGACAGATCAGACTGGATACGCCGTATCTAAAAGGGACAGATACGTCGTATCGATGTTAACAGAATACGAAAACAAACAATCAAATACGCAGAAAATTATACTAGCAAACAATTAAAGATAAATATACAAATATTACATAATATACAATAATATACACTAATAAATTACACTAATCCTAAGGGTTAGATCTAATTTAATGTGAAAAACCAAAATATCAAAATAAAAATCAAGATTAATTTTTACTCCCTGGCAACGGCGCCAAAAACTTGATGTGTTGTAGTGTAGGGTTGTTTTTTATATGATTCAAGTTTTAAATTTATATTTTGCCGACTCAACCAAAAACAACACTTTAACGGGCAGTGTACCCGATCGGTAGTAGTTTCGTGGTAAGTAGGGTGTCGATCACTGAGAGCGATGTTAAATCTATCAATTTAATTAATACTTAGTTATCTAATCTATGTTAATTCTATTCTAATCCTATGTTAAACCTATGTCAGTCTAAATCTTAATTCTAATGGAAAAGGGAGGTTTTCAGCCTAAGAGACTGACACGGTTTGATTGGTGACTACAATCAATTCAAGACTGTTACCCATGCAAGCTAATTAACAAAAGATAAAAGAGCGGTCGAATCTTATATAAGAAAACTGTATTAACCATTATTAATCCGATTAGAACGTTGGTTTATTTATTAAAAATAGATTGATTGATAAATACACTAAGGAAGCGTTTGGTATGAGGTTTATGAAGAAAAAAGAATGGATTGATTGAAAAAGTGAGTTGTTTGATACAAAATGTATGCTGTCACATCAAGGCATTAACTTGTAAAACCCATTTCGTATGAATGTGATAGTATTGGCACAAAACCTACTGACAATTCTTGTCTTATATGTTTCCCACCATAATTATTTAATTGATAACTATTTTCATATCATCTAAATCATATATATAAAAGAATATTTTATTAATAATATATTTATTTTCTTTACATATTTTCAAATCTAATACTAAATTCAAATTCAAATCTAAAACCATTTAGAAACCAAACGCACCTTTAATGTTAAGGTGGAGACACAGGCTGTGTGTCACAGCCTGATTGGCCAGCAGTTATTGTTATTAATCATTATCAGGCCTCACAAATAACTGTTGGCCAATCAGGCTATGACACACAGCCTGATGTCCCCACCTTAACATGTGCCCCTGGGGCACATGTTAGAAAAACCCTTATATTATATATAGCAATAGCAATAAAGCAATAATATTAATATATTAATGGATGATAAAGATATAAATGGAAAATAAAATTAAAGTAAAAGGTTAAAAGTGAAAGTTTTGAACATTAAATGCAATGAATAATATAACATTATATTTGATTAATGTATTTTTTTCTCAGAAGCCGCGATTATCAAACTTAAGGTATTTTTATGGGTTTGTAGTGCCCGGTTGTGTCAAAGCCGCGATTATCACATTTGGTTAAGCCAGCCTTGGGTCCTCATAAGCGGCGATCATTCCTAGTTTTATTTTCTCAATGTCTCTTTGTACCTCGTTTCATGTTTATTGGATCGTTTAGTTTGTATTTTACGTTCCATGTACCTTTCTCAAAAGTATTTTCAACAGTTTGATGAAAATGCTTTTTGAATTTATATAATTTAGTTTTTTGCAAAAAAAAAAGTTGGTGCATTGATAGTTACTATTTATTGTAGTAAAATAGTGCAAAGATACATCAGTGCTAACATTATTGACTATATAATGTGACAATAGAAGACATACTATGTGCAGTATCAATGAAAATGTATTTGACTTGGGGATTTCACTGGTCACTAATCCAGTATCCACATAGTAGGCCTCCAGCCTCCTTGGCCACTCCACTAGTGGCTCGGTTTCGCCCTAAATAAGGATGGCAATGGGCGAGAAAAAACCCACAACCCGCGGGTACCCACATGTAAATGGGTGGGTAACCCTGTCAATTTTCACCCACGGGTGGGTTGTGGGTGAAAATTTGTATCCATCATTGCATGACGGGTGGGTGACGGGTGGGGTATACGCATAGCGGGTAAACCCACGACACCCATTTAAAATACCCACAGGTGTACTCATCAAAATACCCGTGGGTGTACCCATCAAAATACTTGTGGGTGTACTCATAAACCCATCTAACTAAAATTAATTACATTTGTTGGAAACACAAAAAGTGTCGGTCACTTCTAAGTTGTAATAGGTCTTAGCTCGTAGATTGTGTCATGTTAAGTATAGAAGCTAATCCGGCCCAAGGCCCATGGGAAGCCCATCATAGCCCATGGGCCGGCCATCATGTAACTATATAAGCCCTCTCCTAGCCTTGGAGAGGGGTTGGTTGTTTCATTTTTTCCATTTTCCACATAGTAATAACACTTCATCCATTCCATATACTTTCTCTCACTAAACATCACAACCCACATCTCTCTCTCTTGTTCTTGGTAGATCATTAGATTACATGTTTCTTCAATTGGTATCAAGAGCCATGGAGTGGTGTGTTTAGTTTTTGTGTTTGTCTTGTGATTTGTGTTCAAAATCTTTATAAAGAACAAAATTTTTGATTCAAAATTTTTTGGCGTAAAAACCTTAAAGTTTTCATTTTTATTGTTCCTATAGGGTTAGTAACACTAGTTGTACAAGAATTTTTGCTAAAAACCATTAAAAATGTGTCTTTTTGAGTTTTGAAAATTTGAGTTTCGTAGTAGTTGGAACCGAACGAGTACAACCGAACAAGAATAGCCGATCTAGTATTTCTTTGACAACCGAACGAGTTATCTGTTTCAAGAACCGAACTAGCTAAGTTATAGTGGGGACCGAACTAGCTTAGTTGTTTGACAACCGAACTAGATAACCGAACAAGCAGAGCCGAACTAGCGTATTTGTTTGACAACCGAACGAGTTAACCGAACAAGCAGAGCCGAACTAGCTTAGTTGTTTGACAACCGAACTAGATAACCGAACAAGCAGAGCCGAACTAGCGTATTTGTTTGACAACCAAACTAGATAACCGAACAAGCATAGCCGAACCAGCTGAACCGATCTAGTTTAACTCTTTGTCAACCGAACAAGTGGACCGAACTAGTTTGTCCCTTTGTCAACCGAACAAGACAACCGATCTAGGCAATTTCTTTGTCAACCGAACTAGTCAATTCCATTTAAGACACATTAACTCAAAGTTCTAAATTATACGGTTTATTTCTTTGACTTGTAAAATCCCGTGAAACAAACACTTGTTTTCCCGGTTTTGTCGAGAATTGTAAAATCCCGTGTAGTTTCATTTCAAGACTCAACAATCACATAACCAAACACAATTTCTTTCTACCACCGATCGATCAATTTGTAATCTTTTTGATACCACAATGACGACTCTTGCCGATAAGTCACTTCTTTCAGGAGGAGACAACAAACCACCAATGCTTGAAAAACACTTGTATGATTCTTGGAAGAGCCGAATGGAACTGTATATGTTGAATAGACCTCATGGAAGAATGATTCTTGCCTCTGTTGAAAAAGGACCACTCGTTTGGCCTTCAATCACTGTGGATGGAGCAACAAGGCTTAAGGAATATATTGAACTGACTCCCGCTGAAGCCATTCAAGCTGATTGTGACATCAAAGCAATAAACATCATTCTCCAAGGCCTTCCAACTGAAATCTATGCTCTTGTGAGTCAACATCGTGTTGCAAAAGATCTTTGGGAGAAGATTAAACTGCTAATGCAAGGAACGTCGTTAACAAAACAAGAACGAGAATGTTGAATGTGAATGATTGTTCCATCCTTAAAGCTCTAGTATGCAAACTCCACAAGCTTACTCCACACTGCGTCTCCAAGTGATAATATCCAATCTTGTTGATCATTCCAGAAATCACCTGTGATCAGTTACTTCTTTTTGCTATTTTATATTGCACGAGCTCTCTCACTCGACTCTAATATTCAAGTCTCCCTAAAGAATACCTAATACCGTCTGGTGTGCTTTGCTGAGTATGCTCAACTCCATTACAAAAAATATATACTTGAAACAGCTTTGATTATAAATCCTTCTCTCTAAAAAACAAAATTATTTTTTTAGTAGAGACAGCTAACTTACATTAGATAGTTAACACGCGCACACGCGCTCTATCGTCGCACACATTTATCTCGTAGACAACAAGGCGCACAGTAGCACAATAATGGTAATCCCCTGCACGCGGTGATTGAAACCTTGTCCAACATTTAGAAATAAACGATTTTGTTCCAATTATTTCACTATCTATGGGTACCTTCAAATGTAACATCGCGCATCGCACACATCTCTCACTTCGCAGTTAAGATCACTCCTCCCTCACAACATTGCGGCGCGTGGTCTTTTCCTTTTCCTAGCAATTAATTTCATACCCCCTATGACCACTTTTTCTCTTCTTGTACCCTCGCTCTGCATACAAGATAGGAGCTTTCGCAGGTTCGCTTCAGCATGAGTAATCCCTCCATGCGGACCAATCTTCTTCTTTCGTGTCACTAGATAACTAGCTCCTTCAGTCATTTCCGCGCAATCATCTTCTTCATCTTCAGTAGTATACAACCACTAGTAATGAACAACTATCATCAAACCTCTTGCTCTTCTTCATACAAAGCCTTTATTTCATATCAAGCATCCTTGGACCTTCAATAGATCAGGAATGCTTATTGTTTCCAACTTGTTTCAAATAAAAGTATCATTTGTTCTAAACTGATTCTTTGTTGGAGGTTTGTTTTGAATAGCTTCAGATCTTTGTTGAGCAAGGATTCTTCTTTGAGTAGCTATAGTATCATGAAAAAATTTTGCTCTCTCTTCCACTGTGAACTGTTCTATCTCTGCTTCTTGTACTCTTTTAGCTAGAAGTCTGTCAGCTTCAATTCTTGCTTGAATAAAGTCATATTCATTAGAGAGTGCAGTCTTAGTTGCTTCCTCCTCAGTTAGCCTTTTTCTCTCTTCTTCAGCTTCCCATTCCTCTTGTATTTTTCTAGCCACTTCTTCATCATGAGCAATCTGATCAAACTTCTTTTTAGCTTCAGAAATTTCTTCAGATTCAGTATCAGATTCCTTATCTTCTTTAATCCCCTTTTTGCCTTTATCATTTGGATCAATCTTGGGAAGAGGCTTCAATGTTAATACTGATCTTGTTGAAACTGCTTTAGATTGACTCATGTTTAGAAGAACTTGAGCAATCGTTTCATCATCTCCAAAGGTTGTTGGAGTAGGTGTTGGAGTTGTTTGACCTGCTGAAGAAGTACTTTCTCTTGGTTCTGGCTCAGCAGTACCTTCTTCAACCTTGTCGGTACTAAGTTTTGTTCTGGCGGTACTAACTTTTGGCATGTCAGTACCTTCAACTTGCCTATTAGTACTTTGTTGCTGAGCAGTCCTTTCTCCCTTTTCATCAACTTTATCAGTCTTCCCTTCATCTTGGGCAAGAGAGTAGTCCATTGTGTCATCAATGTCCATGTCCAAATCATCCCATTCAGTGTTTATAGGTACTGTAGGTGCATGATAAGTGTAAAATACACATATCTATTAATACCTTAAATGACTCAATTAAGCCCAAAACAGTCTAAATTTGGCAAATATATGCTTGTATTTGAGTTTTGTGTGTGCTGGTACGGATATATCAGAAATCACAAGAAAACCATCAAAAACAAACAAACACGGACATGAGAACGGAGGAGTGCACAAAAGCCGGAAGCCAAAGCCAGAAAAAAATCAAATCTGCAGTCAACTCCAGTCAATCTTGGTCAACAAAAGTCAACAAAGACCCAAAGTGTTCCAAAATAACCCCTCAACTTTCAGAAAAGTCCATAAATGGTCCCTAAGGCTAATTGGGCCACACCCGGATCCATAAGGCCAAGACCCTAGCCTATTTACCCTTTCCTATAAACCACAGGGACCATTCTTGCTATTTTCTAAACCTTATTTTACACTACACTAGTACTTAACCAAACACAAGGACCAAAATTGCAATTTACCCAAAGTTTAAAAATTATTAACCCTTTCTCAGTTAAAAGAAAATGGCGCGAAAAACTGTTTGTCACTATTCACGTGTCTTCCCCGTTTTACCATCAGTCAAATCATAGGGCAAAAATGAATTAAAGGTTTAAATGGGTAATTCAAGTGCTAAATAATGACATGGCAGAGTCATTTCATCATCAAAGCTTCCTATTGGTCAAGACCACAAAGAGAGGATTACGGGCTAAGAAAAGAAAGCACAAGAGAAGGGAATTTTCACACTAGAAGCACACTCAAAAGAAACACAATCAAGCCTGACACACGGATGCCACGTTGGCAATCCGTGTGTCCCATATATGATCCAAGGGCTAAGAAGACTCCTCCAATGATTGAGTAGATCCAATGGCTTTGATGAAAGGAGCGTCTAACTAACTTTGGCTCCTAGAAGCTTCCCTGGCTACTATAAATACCTCACACTTCACACAAAAAAAGAGGACCTTCTTTTTCTAGTTTTTTAGCTTTGAGTTTTTAGCTTGAACTTTAGCTTATGTAACTTTTAAAATTTCCATTTCCGTTTTCAGTTAAATTGTACTCTCAAATTCATAGTGTAATCAGTTTTTATTAATAAAATTCTCCTTTGTTATTACACAATCTCTTTTACTTTACTCATAAGTTCTCAATAAGCCAAATTGTTAAGCTACAGTTTAATAAGCTCTTAAAAAGCTCTCACAAGTCTATAAGCTTGTGATTGAGCTATTAATTCACTTAATCTACTTAAATCATTAAAATCAGCTAAATTACTTGAGCTTTGGTTGTAAGTATGGAAGGAGAGCAAAAAAAAGGAAAGGGCTTCATGGACTCTATACCCTAGCTTATTATAAGCTAGGGAGCTTGTAGTGCCCTAATTTTTTTTTAATAATTTACCACAATAAATTCTTCACTAGATTCCTTTTAAAATTTCCTATTAAAACCTTTTTTTTTATACTACAAACACCACAATCTGTCTCTATACTTTTAAACTCTTAAAGCTGCTTAATTTGCTTCAACCAGTTTCGCCTTATTTGTGCTTAAATATATTTAAATTGCTTATTAGATTAGTTAGATCATCTGTCTTGCAAACTAAGACTCCCCCCCCCCCCACCTCCACACTCCCCAACTACCCCGCCCTTCCTTTATCCCCGTGTCCCCCCCCCCCCCTTCAACAGCAACCCCACTCCAAAAATAGAAAATAAGCGATAGATACACATTGTGAAGTTGGATCGTTGACTTACATCATGTTTGTTAAGTTAAATTAACTAAATAATGTCTGGCGGGACTCATATTTTAGATTAGTACGATTTTATTGGAAAGTCTCCACTTTGAATCTGTCACTAGCTTAAAGGGTGTTGGATTAAGACTATTGGACCTAAAAATGCTAAAAACCCTATTTGGTCCATTTTCCCAATTGAGAACAGCTTTGTTTTATAAGTAAAAAGTTTTGAAAAGATTTGAATCATTAGTTTAAAGTTAAAATGATTTTGTGGCTTATTTTCCATGTGTTAGCACCAGGGGATTTTTTCCTTTGGTCTTTGCTAGTGCAAGATTGAACCAAGCCACACAAGGCTTGGTAATTGCTTGTTTTGAGTTTTTACCACTTAATAAGAGTGTTTAAGTGTAGGAATACCAATAGGGTATCCTGCAATTGTGTTTAGGGCCTTGCCATTTTGCATCAGTGTACTGACTTACATACTCAGCATATGCTGAGTATGTAGTCTGATTTTAAGCCCCAATTTAAGCACTAGGATTTAGGAGCTTATAGTGTAGTAGATTGTAGAATAGATATGATTTAACAAAGATAAAAACATTTTTTTCATTATCAGCTTAATTTGTCAGCTTAATTTTGCTCTTAAAAAGTCATAAAAAGCCAAAAAGCCAAAAACATTAGCCATAAGACTTAGCTTTTAAATTTAAGATTTCTAGCTTATAGGTTTAGAATTTTTAGGTTAGATTAGTAGTTTACTAAAGCTGATGACTAGTTCTTCTAAAGCTTAGTCCCAATCAGCTTACTTGAGCTTTTTAGCTTAATTAATTTTGTGCATTTTAAGTGTTCTTTTGAGTTTAGCATTTTAATCATCAATTTTAGTGGCCTTTAAGTGTTTCTAGCTTAGGTTTCTTTTCATTCTTAGATTAAGCAACTCATAAGCTGTCTAGAACATCTTTCCTTTTTCATTTTGAGCTTATTTTGAGCTTTTAGCAGCTTATTTAGTAAAACCATAGGGAAACCCCTACTCACTGATACAGCAGCTTTGATAAGCTGTTTTTGAGCTTATTATTAAGTTTCAGTTTAGATTATCTTTTTTAAAGTAGCTTATTTTTGTGTCCTCTATAAATCCTAGTATTTAGTTTTCCTTAAAAGTCAAAAAATATATAAAATAAAAGTGCAAAAAGTGGGGGTTTGCCTGCCTCGAACCCACGACCTCACACTTATAGACCCAATGCCTTAACACCATGCTACAATAGCTCATCCGTTCTCTCTTCCTTTCATTAATCCTTTATACACAATTTAGCTTTATAAGCCAAATAAGCTGTCAAGCTTATTTCGTGGCTTATTTTATAAGCTACAACTGAAGTCTTATTTTTCCTAGGAATCTTATAGCATAAGCAGCTTCAATTCTTGCTTGAATAAAGTCATATTCATTCCTCCTCAGTTAGCCTTTTTCTCTCTTCTTTAGTTTCCCAGTCCTCTTGCATTTTTCTAGCCACCTCTTTATCATGAGCAATCTGATCAAACTTCTTTTTAGCTTCAGCAATTTCTTCAGATTCAGTATCAGATTCCTCATCTTCTTTAATCCTCTTTTTTCTTTTATCATTTGGATCAATCTTGGGAAGAGGCTTTAATGTTAATACTGATCTTGTTGAAGTGGTCCTTGGTCTCTCAGCATTTTCAGCATTTCTAATTTCTACTCCTTTTTCCTTTTCTTTTGAAACTGCTTTAGCTTGACTCATGTTTAGAAGAACTTGAGCAATTGTTTCATCATCACCAAAGGTTGTTGGAGTGGGTGTTGGAGTTGTTTGAGCTGCTGAAGAAGTACTTTCTCTTGGTTCTGGCTCAACAGTACCTTTTTTAACCTTGTCGGTACTAAGTTTTGTTCTGGCGGTACTAACTTTTGGCATGTCAGTACCTTCATCTTGCCTATCAGTACTTTGTTGTTGAGCAGTACTTTCTCCCTTTTCATCAACTTTATCAGTCTTCCCTTCATCTTGGGCAAGAGTGTAGTCCATTGTGTCATCAATGTCCATGTCCAAATCATCCTATTCAGTGTTTGTAGGTACTGTAGGAGCACCTTTAGAAGATTTGACAGTTTTCCTCCCTTGTTTGAATACACTCCTCCTCTTTGATGTCTTCAAGACCTTCTTCTTGTTTTGGTTCTTTCTCTTAACAGTCCTGAGCCAAGCTTTATGATGAAGAATGAAAGGCCTGGCTTGCTTTTTCAACTTCTTGACTTGTGCCTTCAAAGATTTGATTTCTGCAGCTTGAGCTGTGACCTGTGTACACAATGAAAGATAGAGATCATAGACACTTTGGAGAGTCAAGCCACCCTCACTCCCTGAAAGAGATTTATCACTGGATGACTGACTTCCAAGATTTCCACCAGAACCCTCAGGAATGGGATCAGGAATAGGTATAGTGGGTGAAGGTCCAGGTGATGGGTCAGACTGAGGCTCAACATGGGCTTCACTTGGGTGAGGAGGAGAGGGTGTAGGTTGTGGTTCAGATGGTCTTTCTGACCCTTCACCCTCATCCTCTGTTGGTTGAACCAACATGTTAGGAAACAGAGGAAGAGAAGGAAAAAAAAAGAAAAAGAAAAAAAAAATAAAAAAAGATGGGGAAGAATGAGAAAAAAAAAGGAAGAAAAGAAGAAAAAGAAAGAAGAAAAAAAGAAAAGAGGGGAAAAAATAAAGAAAAAAAAAAAAAAAAAGAAGGGGAAGAAAAAAAAAAAAGAAAAAAAAAGAAGAAGAAAAAGAGGTAAAAAAATAAGAAAAGAAAAGGAAAAAGGAAAAGGGAAAAAAAAAAGAATAAAAAAAAAAGGAAAATGAAAAAAAAGAGGAAAAAAAAAAAATTAAAAAAAAAAAGGATAAGAAGAAAAAAAGAAAAAAAAGAAGGAGTAAATAAGAGAAGGAGAAAGAAAAAAAAAAAAATGGAAGAAAAAAAAAAAAAAAAAGAAAGTGAGGAAAAAAAAAGAAAGAAAAAGGAAAAAGGATAAAAAGGAAAAAAAGAAAAAAAGAAAAAAAAAAAAAAAGGGAAAAGGAAGAAGAAAAAAAAAGAAAAAAAAAGAAAAAAAAAGAAGGAAGGAAAAAAAAAAAAAAAGTAAAAAAAAGAAAAAAAAAAATGGATAAAAAAGAATAAAAGAGGGAAAAAAGAAAAAGAAAAAGAAAAGAAAAAGAAAAAAAAGAACAATGTACCCCCGCCTTCCCGTCTACCCTCCCACTCCCCCACCATAGACCATCCTCGCCCCCCCCCCCCTATGCCTCACCTCCCCCCTCCCCCCCACCCCTCCACCCCCCCCCCCCCCGTCCCCCCCGCCCCTCTTCCCCTCCCCTCCCCCCAACCCTTTCCCACCCCCTCAATCCCCCCCCCCTCCCCTCCCCCCTTCCCCCCCCCCTACCCCCCGCCCCCCCCCACCAACCCCCTCATCCCCCCCTTTCCACCGCCCCCCCCCCTCGCCCCCCCTCCCCCCCCCCCACTGCCCCGCCCCCCCCCCCTCACTCCCCTCTCCCCCCCCTCCCACCCGCCCCTTCCCCCTCCTCGCCCCCCCTCCCCCCTTTACTCCCCCCCTCTTTCCCCCCCCCCCCATTCCCCCCCTCCCCCCCTCTGCCCCCCCGTGTCCCCCCCCTCCCCCCTCCCCCCCCATCCCCCCCCCCCCCCCCCCCCCCCCCACCTCCTCCCCTCCAACCACCCCCCCACTCTCCCCCCCCTTTACCCCCCCCCACCCTCCCCCCCCCCCCCCCCCCCCCCCCCCCCCTGTCCCACCTCCCCCACCTCCCCCCCCCCCCCCACCTTGCTTTCCAACCTCCCTACCCCCCCCCAATCTCCCCCCCCCCAAGCCCCCCCCCCTCCCCCCCCCCTCTCCCCCTCCCCTCCCCTCCCATCCCACTCCCCCCCCTCCCCCTCTGCCCCCCCGCCCCCCTCTCCCTATCCCTTCAATCCCCGTCTCCCCTCCCCCCGTCCCTTTCCCCTCCCTCCCCCTTTGCCTTACCCCCCTCCCACCTTCCCCTTCCCCTCCCCCCCCCCCCTCCTCCCCCCTCCCTACCCCCCCCCCCCCCCCTCCCCCCCCCCGCCCCCTCCCCTCCCCTCCTCCCCCCCCCCCCCTCTCCCATCCTCCCCCCCTTTTTTCCCTCCCCCCCTTGCCCCTCCCCTCATTCTATTTAATAAAAGATCAGAGTTGCAACAGGTTTCATTTATAATGTATTAGAAAACATTGTCAAAACGTTTGTCAAATAGTACTCAAGTTATTAAGCCTTCAAATATATATATATCCGCGCGACTCGAATGCTCCCAATGCTCCACTAGCAAAATAGTAACATGAAAATACATGCTAAAACGTCAACAATAATGTTGGTGAATTCATAGGTTTAAGTAAAAAGCAGTATTGAAATAATTTAAGAAATATTTCAGAAGAAAAGTAGCGTTACAACATTTAAAAGTGTTATTTCCGAAATCCAAGTAGTGATTTAATAAATCTAGTAATGTTCAGTAGTGGACCACAAGATCGAAGTAATGGTGGACTAAGTACGTATTCCGAAGTCCAAAACAAGTAAGGTAGACAAGAGAAACAAATTCACCAAGTCTAATGATATATTATTGCCCTAAGCTCATGACACCGAACCTTAACGTAATAAACTGTAATCAAACCAGTACTCGAGGTTTGTGCCCCAACACGGATACAGATGTTACAAAAACATCCTACGAATTTTCTCAATACAGATGTTGCCAAACATCCTACGAATTTTCTTCAAATGTTAAATGCGTCAATGGTCAACTAGAAACCACAGCCTAGACGGGGATGGTCAGTCCCGATAGATCTATCCATAACACTAGCGTATACCCAGCAGGTAATTAACGGTTCATGATAAAAGGGGACTTAAATGGCAATACGGTAACTTAGGCAATAATGTAATCAGGAAATAGCATACAGTTTTGAAAACACTTGTGTCCAAAGAAATCAAGCATGTAATCTCCCCCGTATTTAATAAAGCAAGTAGTAGAAAAAGGGGCTACGAACTCACAAAGTATTGAAAGGTAATTGTACTGTAGTAAAATATACAAGTTTGTAAACGAGCATGTATTCCCCTCGCGGGTTTATAAAACATTGAAAAGATTGAAATGCGAGACTATGAACTCACAAAGTATTGAAAGGTAATTATACTGTAGTAAAATATACAAGTTTGTAAACGAGCATGTATTCCCCTCGCGGGTTTATAAAACATTAAAAAGATTGAAATGCGAGACTATGAACTCACAAAGTATTGAAAGGTAATTATACTGTAGTAAAATATACAAGTTTGTAAACGAGCATGTATTCCCCTCGCGGGTTTATAAAACATTGAAAAGATTGAAATGCGAGACTATGAACTCACCTTGAGTGAATGGAAATCAACAAGTATTCAAAATAGAAAATGCGTCACGAAGGAATCCGAAGGCAACCTAATCCAATATAGGTCGTATAAGTACCGAGTACTTGAATATAATCTTATAGTTGTTACATCGTACTATCGTTCGGGCTATCATAATCTAAGAGGTCATGACATGACGTTCGAGGAGTTAGGACACTTTAAATCGTAAATCCAACAACTCGTCGATACGCCATCCGAAGAGGCCTCATTATGAAACTCCCTAGTAATATAGTACTTTGATAACCACATAATATTCTATATAGCTCAATCACCAACTAATGGTTTTGGTAAAATTGTGTTTAATAAGTTAAAACGTTTATAATTACCGTTTTAGTAAAACTAGCATAACTTTTGCGTTTTAAGCCCGATTTTAACGTTTCTTATGCCCATCTTTTCGTATTAGGACGAGTTATCATAATTTGACATTTTCGATTTTTAACTGTTCATAAAACAATATAATACTTTTTTTAGAGTTTTTTGATATTCGTAAACACGTAAAACGTCGAATTTTATTCGTTATAGCACCGTTTTTAAACGATTATTTTCGAGTACGATTTCTCGTTATTAAAAGTTAATCATATTTTTAATGTTTAAAAATATCACTTTCAATAATGAATAGTAAAATTTTATAAAAAAAGTTTATAAAATATTCTCTGTCGTAAACTCGTAACTAACGTATCTTTTTCGTTATAAATCGGTTTTTCGAGTTTCTTATCATTTTGGAATCGTCAATGAGGCGTATTATTTTTAATGTAATGTCAAACCTACGTATGAAGTCGAAAATCAATCACCTCTTTTAAATCAAGTGTGTTCATTTATAAAGAGTTTGTTTTATTAACTTTATAAACCCAAATTTATACAAAATCATGTTTATACTTAAACAACATGTCAACATATTTATTAATCCATTTTTCCATGATATATATAACAATATGACATAAGAAAAGTGTGTAAATTCATAAACATAAGTGATAATTCGTTTTACATATTAAAAATCCTAAGTGGTGATATAGTTATATAAAACATGTAAACATATAAAAATGATGAAAGTAAAGACATGAAGGTTTTTAGATAACCTTATTATGATGTAAGATGATGAACCAAAGTATCTAAACCCTTGTTTAGATATAAAACCCTAGCTTTCCATTTTAAAACCCTAGTTTCACTTTTCTTGATTAATACTTGAAAAAGGTAATCCAATGCTTGGAAACACCTTAGGATATCTTAGAATGGATGTGTAGTGGCTTGAATATGTTGAAGAAAAATTTGTATGGATTATGTAAAGGGGGTTTGTTTGCCGTGAGCTTAAGGAGAGAAAAAGGGAAGAGATTTTGTGATTTTGGTAAGTGTTTATGCAATGTGTGAGCTATATCTTATAAGATACATGCATATATGGTGTAGGACAAGTCAAGGGAACATGTTAAGGTCTTAGGGATGGTCATTGGTCAATTAGACATGGTATGGTGTGGTTTTAATGAGGTATGTTGCACATTTGACCAAAGTGGAAGAGTTTCTTGTATATATGCTAAAATTTCGGCATACATATGATATATAGGATATATATTTTGTAACTTTTATGTATTGGGTATAAATGTGGGTATTTGTTGAAGCGTAGAAAGTTTTGGTGGTTCCGGGAGTGCCTAAACGCAATTTATCGCGAAACGTATACACTTTACGTATCTGATAAAAATAATTTTAAAAAGTTAATTATTACTTTCGTAAAATAATATATTGCTTGTTTGACGAAAACTTCAATTTGTTTGGTGCCCGTTTACGTTGATTGTTGATTTTTAGTTCACGCGATTTAACTTAACTATTAAAAATAAAAGTAAACGCGTACGAGAAAGAAAAATAAATAATTAGTAAAATAGATGACGTCGTAAAAGACCTGAAAATACGGAATGTACAATTGATGAGCTGACCGCAATGGGCTTCATGAACACAGCAGTTCAGGACCCCGCACATTTATGTATATAGAACTCCTGTAACAATCAGTTCAGGACTCTACCAAACCCTCCTTCTTCCACACCATTTGTACCCCTTTAGATCTGACTGGGGATTTTTGATTTGTTTCAACAAATGTTTGAGAGAGTCCTAATCCCCCACCTTATTTGATTACATTACAAGAACCAGAAGTCATGCTCCTATTCCTAAGTAGTAGCACCTGAACATCGCTAGTAATCCACTGGCTCACCTTCCTCACTACAGTTATCAAGATGCACCCACACCAAGTAAACTCTCATACCACACAAGAAACTCAAACTCCTATTATTTCTCATGATGTTGAAGAAGATAATCATGATATTGAAGTTGTACATATGGGTAATGATCTGTACTTTGGTATTCCAATTCCAGAAGTTACTTCTGATCAATCCTCATCATCAGATGTTATTCATACAATTGTGCCTCTCGACCACCAAGTCTCTGAACACAATAACAAATGGACTAAGGATCACCCACTTGAGAATATAATCGGTGATCTCGACAGACCAGTTTCCACATGACTACAAATCCATGAACAAGCCTTATCTGCACTATGATCCTTCCTCACATCAGATAAACCTTATAGCTACAAAGAACCGCATTAACTTAAGCATGTTTGGATTGAATCTATGACCAAGAGGAACTCAGAATTGAATGTCTTTGAAGTTTTGGGAACTTTGTTCCTCCCCTCCTCCTGATAAAGCATTTGTCATCACTCTTAAGTGGATCTATAAGGTTAACCTATGTAAATTCTTGGGTACAGTCAAATTCGGAAATGATCAAGTTGCAAAGATAATGGGTTATGGAGACTATCAAATTGGGAATGTTACTATTTCAAGGGTTTATTACATTGAAGGACTTGGGCATAATCTATTTTCTGTGGGATATTCTGATGATATCCAATCTCGACGTGGCTTTTCGTACCAACACACATGCTTCATTCGCATTCTAGATGGTGTTGATTTATTGACGGATCTCGAGGGATAATATTTATACACCCTCACTTGGGAATATGATGGCATCCTCTCCTATTTGTCTATTGTCAAAGGCGTCTAAAACCAAGTCCTAGTTATGGCATCGTCGTCTATCTCACTTGAACTTTGGTGCTATCAATCATCTTGCAAGACATGGACTTGTCCGAGGTCTCCCTAAGCTTAAGTTTGAAAATGATTACTTATGTTCTGCATGTGCCTTAGGCAAGAAGTTTCAAAGAAACCCCACAAACCCAAAACTGAGGACACAATCAAGAAAAACTCTATCTGGTACATAGGATCTGTGTGGGACCAATGCGTGTCGCGAGTTGTCAATGGAAAGAACAGGTACTCTCGTATTGTCGACGACTACCTTCTCTCGATTTACATAGGTAAAAATTTGCGGTTCAAAAGATGAGGCTCCGCTTTTATATGCAATTTATTTGAAGATGATCCAAATAACGGCTTAAGGACGACCGTTCGTCACATCAGAACAGATAATGGAAACTGAGTTTGTTAATCCAGACATTGCTTGAATATTAGGAGAAGGTTGGCATCTCTCATGAAACATCATTGCACGCTCATCCAAAGCAAAACGGTGTTGTTGAAAGGACAAATCGTACCTAATTGAAGCAAGCTCGAACTATGTTTAATTAATGCAAAAAAAGACCCTTTATTTCTATGGGCCGAAGCGGTTGCCATAGCCTGTTATACCCAAAATCGTTCCATGATACGTCGTCGTCATGGTAAAACACCATACGATCTTTTACACAACAAACCTCCCGATCTATCGTATCTACATGTGTTTGGTGCACTCCCTGGCTACCAACAATGATTGCGAGAATTTTTTAGGTATACCAAAGTCATTCAGGATTTGCTTTCACACATAAGTAGATCTTGCCCTAGCATCAACAATTTTGGTCCTCAAATAGTTGAGGTCACACCGAGGAAAACGGACAAGAAAGTTAGGTTTGCCGAATCACACACATCCACAGACAACACAAAAACAGACTCGACTTCAAACATAGTTTCTAACAAGCGTGTGTTGCATTCTACAGGAGTAAGACTTTCTACTAGTGCTAGCGGATCACAGCCTTCAGGCAATACCAGGAATGATAGGATTCAGCAAACACCAAGTAGTAATTCGAAGAATAAAGTAGAAGCTCACCCTAGGAACGTTAAATCTAGTTTGAATAAAAGGAATGGCACTGTTAAAGTTAATGGATCTGCGTCTGTGCAGAATTCCAAGAAACATGATAATTCTGATTATGTCTGTATTAACGGTGATGATTGCATGTCTTCTGATAATTTGTGTGTTGTTAATTCTATGAATGATGTGAAATTTCGTGCTAAATCTAAGAAAGAGATTTGGAAACCAACAGGAAAAGTGTTCAATAAGATGGGATATATTTGGAGACCTACCGGTCGGACCTTCACTATTGTAGGAAATGCGTGCCCTTTAACTAGGATTACCACTACTAATGAAGTGCCTTCTAGGAAACCAATAGTTCTAGACTCTGAATCACCCAAACCTGTGGTTAAATTGGTATACTCAAGGAAACCTAGGAAGAATAAGAATACTGAGTCCGTTAGCAAAACTAAGGTTATAAAACCAATGTCTGCTAACAAACAGGAACCTAGTAAATCCTGGGGATCCACAAAAACCAATATTCCATCTACTTCTCTTAATGAATGCAGGTTGTCCAAATCGTCCTCTGGTATTTGGACTCTGGTTGCTCGAAGCACATGACCAGAGATCGCTCTCAGCTCACCAATTTCATTAGTAAATTCTTGGGTACAGTCAAATTCGGAAATGATCAAGTTGCAAAGATAATGGGTTATGGAGACTATCAGATTGGGAATGTTACTATTTTAAGGGTTTATTACGTTGAAGGACTTGGGCATAATCTATTTTCTGTAGGACAATTCTGTGATTCCAATCTCGAAGTGGCTTTTCGTTAACACACATGCTTCATTCGCAATCTAGAAGGTGTTGATTTATTGACGGGATCTCGAGGGGATAATCTTTATACACTCTCACTTGGGAATATGATGGCATCCTCTCCCATTTGTCTATTGTCAAAGGCATCTAAAACCAAGTCCTGGTTATGGCATCGTCGTTTATCTCACTTGAACTTTGGTGCTATTAATCATCTTGCAAGACATATACTTGTCCGAGGTCTCCCTAAGCTCAAGTTTGAAAAGGATCACTTATGTTCTGCATGTGCATTAGGTAAAAGTTCAAAGAAACCCCACAAACCCAAATCTGAGGACACCAATCAAGAAAAACTCTATCTGTTGCATATGGATCTGTGTGGGCCAATGCGTGTCGCGAGTGTCAATGGAAAGAAGTACATCCTCGTTATTGTCGACGACTACTCTCGATTTACATGGGTAAAATGTTTGCGATCAAAAGATGAGGCTCCAGCTTTTATTATCAACTTTTTGAAGATGATCCAAGTACGGCTTAAGGAAACCGTTCGTCGCATCAGAACAGATAATGGAACTGAGTTTGTTAATCAGACATTGCGTGAATATTATGAGAAGGTTGGCATCTCTCATGAAACATCCGTTGCACGCTCTCCACAGCAAAACGGTGTTGTTGAAAGACGAAATCGTACGCTAATTAAAGCAGCCCGCACTATGTTAATCTATGCAAAAGTTCCTTTATTTCTATAGGCCGAAGCGGTTGCCACAACCTGTTATACCTAAAATCATTCCATGATACGTCGTCGTCACGGTAAAACACCATACGAGCTTTTACACGACAAACCTCCCGATCTATCATATCTTCATATGTTTGGTGCACTCTGCTACCTAACGAATGATTGCGAGTATTTGGGCAAGTTACAACCGAAGGTTGACATTGGTATTTTCATTGGCTATGCACCTACGAAGAAAGCATTCCGGATTTACAACAGACGTACCAAACGAATAACTAAAACCATTCATGTTGACTTTTATGAGCTGACCGCGATGGCTTCTGAACACAGCAGTTTAGGACCCGCACTTCATGAAATGACTCTTGTAACAATCAGTTCAGGACTCGTGCCAAACCCTCATCCTTCAACACCATTTATACCACCTTCGAGATCTGACTGGGATTTGTTGTTTCAACCAATGTTTGATGAGCCACTTAATCCCCAACCTTATGTTGATTTACAAGCACCAAAAGTCATTGCTCCTATTCCTGAAGTAGTTACACATGCACATGTTGTATCAACTGGCTCACCTTCCTCAACTACAGTTGATCAAGATGCACCATCATCAAGTAACTCTCATACAACACAAGAAACTCAAACTCCTATTATCTCTCGTGATGTTTAAGAAGAAAATCATGATATTGAAGTTGCACATATGGGTAATGATCTGTACTTTGGTATTCCAATTCCAGAAGTTACTTATGATCAATCCTCATCAATAGATGTTATTCATACAATTGTGCCTCCCGATCACCAAGTTTCTAAACATAATAGCAAATGGACTAAGGATCACCCACTTGAGAATATAATCGGTGCTCTCGACAGACCAGTTTCCACATGACTACAAATCCATGAACAAGCCTTATTCTGCTACTATGATGCGTTTCTCACATCAGTCGAACCTAAGAACTATAAAGACGCATTAACTCAAGCATGTTGGATTGAAGCTATGCAAGAGGAACTTCATGAATTTGAACGTCTTGAAGTTTAGGAACTTGTTCCTCCTCCTGATAAAGCATTTGTCATCACTCTTAAGTGGATCTATAAGGTTAAGCTTGATGAGTTAGGAGGTATTTTGAAAAACAAGGCTTGGTTGGTCGCTTGTGGTTATCGTCAAGAAGAGGGAATCGATTTTGAAGAGTCCTTCGCTCCAGTTATAAGATTAGAGGCTATACGAATTTTTCTAGCATTTGCTGCTCATATGAACATGGTCGTCTATCAAATGGATGTGAAGACTGCATTTCTGAATGGTAATCTGCGGGAAGAGGTTTATGGGTTGAAACAAGCTCCACGCATGTGGTATGATATGTTGTCTTCATTTCTGATATCCAATGACTTCTCAAAAGGCTCAGTGGATCTTACTCTGTTCATCCGTAAAGAAGGCAAGGAACTTCTACTGGTTCAAATTTATGTCGATGATATTATCTTTGCTGCATCTACACCTGAACTTTGTGACCTCTTTGCTAAAATCATGTGTTCAAAATTTAAGATGTCAATGATGGGCAAAATCTCATTTTTCTTAGGA
>BQNB010015728.1:326-17835 GCA_026074375.1 Tanacetum coccineum | reverse complement strand
TATTTTGTTGAAAGAATCTGGGTGCAAGCATATGGTAATTTGAGAACTTTGATCAAGGATGAAGCCCATACTACACAGTATTATGTACATCCTGGAGCAGACAAGATGTACTATGATCTACAAGACTTATATTTGTGGCCTAGAATGAAGAAGGATATTGCTATGTATGTTAGTAAGTGTTTGACTTGCTCTAAAGTCAAAGCCGAACACAAGAAAACCTCAGGATTGCTTCAACAACCAGAGATTCACGAGTGGAAGTGTGAGAAGATCACTATGGATTTTATAACCATGTTACCAAGAACTAGTAGCAGACATGATGCGATTTGGGTCATCGTCGATCGACTGACCAAATCTGTGCATTTCTTAGCTGTCCGTGAAGATTACACGATGGAGAGATTTGCAAGATTGTACATCAACGAGATCGTAGCAAGGCACGGTGTGCCTGTATCAATCATATCTGATCATGACAGCCGTTTTACATCACGATTTTGGAAATCGATATTGAAGGTATTGGGAACGCAACTAGATATGAGTACTGCTTACCATCCACAGACTGATGGTTAGAGTGAGCGTACCATTCAAACATTGGAAGTTATGCTTAGGGCATGTACAATCGACTTTGAAGGAAACTGGGATACTCATCTACCCCTAGTTGAATTCTCGTACAACAATAGCTACGACTCGAATGTGAAGTGTGCCCCATTTGAAGCTTTGTAAGGAATGAAATGTGGAATGCCCATAGCTAGGGCAAAAGTAGGAGAAAGCAAGCTAATTGGACCAGAGATTGTTCAAGAGACTGCCAAAAAGATTGTTCAAATCAAGGAGAGACTGAAGACTTCACGAGATCGCCAGAAGAGCTATGCTAACAATCGGCGAAAGCCGTTAGAGTTTAGTGTTGGCGATAAAGTACTACTCAAAGTATCACCTTGAAAGGTTTAGAACGTTTTGGCAAGAGAAACAAGCTTTCACCAAGATATGTTGGACCATTAGAGATTGTCGAACGAGTCGGTCCAGTAGCTTATCAGCTACGTCTACCGCAAGAACATCTAGACATTCACGACACATTCCACTTGTTGAACCTAAAGAAATGTCTAGCCGACATAAACTTGCAAGTACCGCTAGAGGAGATCAAGATCGACAACGGACTACGTTTTTTTGAAGAACCTATTGAAGTCATGGACTGAGAGGTCAAGAAGCTTAAACAAAGTAAGATTCCCATCGTGGAGATTCGTTGGAACTCCCGATGAGGACCAGAATTTACTTGGGAACGAGAGGACGAGATGAAGCGCAAGTATCCGCAACTATTCGCGAGCGCTAAACCTTAGGACGGACGAATGGAACTTCGGGACGCAATTCCCTTTAACGGGGGGAAAACTGTGACATCCATCAATTTTTGAGGCCAGTAACCAAAAGCAAACGTAGGATATTTGACTCATTTAATTATTAGTGGATTCACTTTTATGTGGACATATAGTGGATTTCACACTTTTTATGTGGACATATTATTTTATGCGTTTAAAGCTTGTTTTGTTAGGAAATAGTTATACTGAACGCAACCTCTTTGACCCTTAACGATACACCTAGTTATGCGGTCTCTAACGACCAAAGATATGCTCAAAGAACATTATTAAAATTGTCAAAACACATGGGAAAAAACAACACATGGGAAAACACAATTTAACAAAATCACAAACTATCTCAAAATTTATGTTTTTACAGCTTTTTACGTATTTACCGAATGTACACAATTTAAGCAAAATGACTTGTACCATTTAAATGGTACATACACTATCAAATTAATAACAAAAAAATACAGCAAATCCCACCCCCTCTCACCTTATAGCCGACCATAGCCATCTCACTCATCCATTTAACTCTTTTGCTTTTTGCTTTTACACTTACGCGCATCACCTCACATTTTTTAACCAAAAACCACAATACCATTTTACTTACATGCAAACCACTTTCACACATAGTATTTCTCACTTTAAAACTCTGCATCCTCCTTCTCTCTCTCACCAAAAATGTTATAAACAAGAAAAACAAAAAAAGATTGAAGATTTTGACGGGTTTGAATCAAGAACAAGAATGAATAAGGGTTAATAAGCTACTTTGGGTTAGATTCTTTAATCAAGAAAGAAACATAAGGATTTTATCAAAACACTAAAGCATCTCAGCTTATAAACATCACTCACTTCCTCCATTAATCCAGGTACAAACCTTGGTTCAAGACAACTTGTGTTGTTCTTGCACTAAGAGAGCTTAATCTCACTATTCTTGCACTTAATCTTGCATAAACTTTTTGTCAAATTAAACAACAAGAAATCTTTGATCTAAAGATGTTGTACAGCTCTTAAATGATGTTAAAAAGAGTACACACATTTGGTATGCTCGTTTTTTGAATCAAAAGTGTTGGATAAATGCATTCAAAGTTGGTGTAAAATGAACATAGTGGGCTGATTGAAAAATTGTTCTTTACTAAAAACCGTCAGTAACTTGCGCAATTTGTGGAGTCAGGGCTGCTCATTTTTGTAATTATAAACATTTTGTCCTCTACAACTTTGTAGTTTTGTCAAAAACCTGTAGAGTTACGTAATATTTTTATAAAAATTATGCAAAATTAGTGTGTAGAAAGTTAACAAAATTGGCAGATTTGACAACCAATTTTGTAAGACTCATAAAATCTTTATAAATTAATCTTTTCTTTTCAAACCACCTCTGGAAGTTCAATATCTTTATTTATTATCTTGATATGATTGGCCATTAGTGTTAAAAGTTGTTAATATATAAAACTATATGATTTTGTAAGGAACAAATTCTAGTTTTGCATGCTGATATGAATATATACCAACTTTAAGTCACTATAAAGTTGTTATACTTACACATGAGGGACCCACAACACCACTAAATCTTGGGTACGAATGTTGACTTTAAAATCCCAGATTTTTTTTAGTAATATGGACTTTTTGGACAAATTTGACATTAAATCATGTAGAGAACTCATAGAGACTGTTTTGGACTGAAAATTTTTATCAAACTTGTTTGGACCACAAATCAATATTGGGAACACTTCAATGGCTAAAATTTGGTTTATAATTAGTTTAATATATTAATAAAATATTTACAGAAGCCCAAAGCTTAATTATGAGTAAAAAGTATTCAGGTTAAGTGGTTTGAAATTGAGTAGTTTTAGATGTTTGGACAAATTAAGTAGGCCAAGCATTATAAAATTGTTGTAATTGTTATGAGACATACTAAACACTTGGTAATATGATGTATAAAAATGGCTAAAATCAGAAGTGACTTTTACTTGGTCAATCAACCTTTTGAAACAATGCGAAACCGGGTCATTTTGTGACTTTTGGTGAATCATTTAAAAGTGAACTTTGGAAATAAAATGTGAACATAAAACTTATATAATGAGCATTTAAAACATCCGAGCATATCGTTAAGGATCTAATTAGTTATATTTATTTACCTTAGGTCCCAGGTAGAAGGGTGCGCGTTCATTTGGGTTGCCTACTTATTGTGATTTACTGTGAATTCATCGATTGATCTAACTTTTGAGGTGAGTTTCTCACAGCTTCTCTTTTATTGTTTTACGATTTTGGGGTGGAAAGCATGATGTGTCTTATTTATTATCTTACTTTGCTCGTACTTCTATGCGTTTAAAACTTTCGAGCATACTTGAATTATTAAGTTGATTTGAACTTGTTGGAACATGGTCAACGTGTTCGAACTTGAAAATTAGATTTGTTCTTTTATGCCTTAGGGCAACTCGCCTGGAGCGGAGATCGCTCATGTACGTTATCAAAGATCGGAGCAAGACTCGTCACATTACACAGGTTAGAGCTTGGTTATTGCGGTTAAGGCGAGAAGGGAATAGCAGAGTGTGCTATGTCCTTGCTTATCTTTTGGGATTTTTGGTGTTAGTCTCGGTGTTGGTGTCCATTACGATGCTTGTATTTTGAGCATGGTTCTAATTATATTTTTATGGATTCTTGTCTATCGTTTAAACTTTTAGACTTATGGTTAAGTGGCTGCAAACATTTCAGACTTTGTACCCTTGCGATTAATTTCTAATGGTCGTTTAACAATTTTGAGATTTAGACTTAAGCGATCTAACGCCTCACCCAAATTTATACTAAATAATATGATCCTGTTGTCTTTTTCGTAAAAAATATTTACCTTTTCTTACATAAACTTTTTGTGAGAAAAATTTTATTTCAGGCTTCTTATTTGTTAAATTTCTTTTACAATTTTGAAAACATATATAAAACTTACGCGAAATGTACTTGGGTCAAAGATTTTATCAAAGAAAAATGTTTTTGTTCAATTGTAGAACCATGTCTCAAGGATGGAAACATCACGCAGATATGAAGCACATGACCCTGAAGTACACGATAGTGAATCCCCTCGCTTCAGTATTCTCTAAACCGAGGAGTCGGATGTACACCATTAGTCGCAACACACGGAAACGACCCCCCCCCCTGCTCGCACAATTTCAGCCGCGTTACATTATCGTTCGTGGTTATAACAGATTTTTGACATCCTTTTGGGAAAAAAAGAATTGTTAGACAAAATGTGAACATTATGCTGTTAATCTAGTTCTGTACGTTTATAACCCTCAGGATAACAAGTTTGTTCTAACGTTGTTGTTCCAGAGGTAGTAATGATTTTGAAAGTCGAAGTCCTTTGGTGACAAAACATGTACAACTAAGATATTTTCTTGAGTACCTTTTTAAACCGTTGTGCACTAGTATTTTTCAACGGATACATCTTTTGAGCATCAAAACCTGCGTAATACAAAGCACATTTAAACTTCAAATTTTATTGAATATCATTATTCAACCCACGTTCGGAAAAATGTTTTCTTATTTTATATAAAAAATAAATTCCTTTTGCATTCACTTTCATTGTGTAACTTGGTGTATGACTTCAAATTTTCAAAAATCATTTTTATAACTTCAAATTTTTAAAATTATTATTATTTTCACTTTAACAAAAAAATTTATATAAATAAAATCTTTATTATGCGTTACTTGAAATACATTTTTGGTCAAAATCTCTTTATTACAATTTATGTTAAAAACCAACCTTGTTGGAAGTTACTATGAAATACAAATTTTACAAACGTATCTTTTCGGACGACAATCATATTGGAAGATTTAGAAATATGTATACGAGAATGTTTATCTTTTTCTCTATATAAAAATTTGTGGGCAAGAGAGCTACGCTAAAGGCTTTAGCTTACGACGCGTCAACGTGCTGAAGCTTTTGTTTGCACGATTTGCTATTCATTAAATTTTGAAGTTTGCAGCTGCAAGGCCACACCTTAACTTGGTGGAACACGCTAGTTCAGACAAGAGGACGAGCAGCTTCTATAGCCCAACCGTGGGAAGACCTAAAGAAGTTGTTAATGGAATAGTACTGTTCGGATAATGCAGTCCAGAAAATTAGAGGAAGAATTCTTGAATCATGCTATGATTGGAGCTTATGCTGATAAGTACACAGCCTGGTCTCATGAGTTGGCTAGACTAATGCCGCACATGGTCACACCAGAAAGCAAGCGTATTAATCACTACATTCGGGGTCTAGCTCCTGCAATTAGAGGAACAACGGAAACCAGAGCCGTGGTAGGGCTTTTGTCATTGCTGCTAATGAAGCTCACTAAGATCTGAACATTGTGACGGGTACATTTTCTCTGAACGATCATTTTGCTACAATTTTATTTGATTCTGGTGTTGATTATAGTTTTATTCTACCAACTCCTTGTCATTGATTGACATGGAACCTAGTGTTATACGCCCCGGTTATGAGATCTAAATAGCTAGTGACCTTAAAGTAGAAACTAATAAGATTGTTTGAGGTTGTAGACTAGAACTAGAAGGTCATACATTTATCATCGATTTGATTCCTTTTGGACATGGTAGTTTCGATGTGATCGTAAGAATGGACTCGTTGTCAAAGCTTAGAGCTAAGATATTTTACTTCGAGAAAATAGTCTAAATTCCGCTATCCAATAGAGAGATTTTGGAAGTTCATGGAGAACGTCCCAAAGGGAACCTATAACAGTTGATGGCAATGAAAGTAGACGAATAGAAACTCAAAGATATCCTTGTTGTCCGTAACTTCCCTAGTGTGTTTCTAGAATATCTATCAAGTTTACCCCCATCTCGCGAAGTTGAGTTTCGCATAAATCTTATCCCTGGAGCTATGCCTGTTTCAAAATTACCTTATTGTCTAGCACCTACGAAAATGCAAGAACTGTCCAACCAACTTAAAGAGCTCCAAGACAAAGGTTTCATACGACCTAGTTCCTCACCTTAAGGAGCTCCTGTGTTTTTTGTTAAAAGATGGTTTGTTTTGTATGTGTATAGACTATCGAGAGCTAAACAAGCTAACTAACAAGAATCGGTATCCTCTTCCCAGGATCGATGACTTGTTCGATCAGTTGCAAGGGTCACGGTATTTTTTAGAAAATAGACCTTCGATCTGGCTATCATCAATTGAGAGTACGCGAAGAAGACATTCCTAAAACAGCATTCAGGACGAGGTATGGAGATTTTGAATTCACGGTCATGCCTTTCTGTCTGATTAACGCTCCCGCGGTATTCATGGACCTTATGAACCGCGTATGTAAGCCGTATCCTAACAAGTTTGTCATTGTCTTTATTGATGACATCCTGATTTATTCAAAGTCTAAAGAGGAGCATGAAGTTCACATGAAGTTGATATTTGAGTTGCTTGAGAAAGAGAGATTGTTCAGAAAATTATCGAATTGTGAATTTTGGCTACAAGTGCTCCGTTTTCTCGGACATGTAGTGAACAGTGAAGGTATACATGTGGATCCCAACAAAATTGAAGTAGTAAATAACTAGAAGCCCTAAACACTCCTCTCAAAACGATATTCAGTTCATTCTTAGGATTGGCGAGATATTATAGGCGATTTATCGTAAACTTCTCAAAGATTGCAAGGCCTCACACCCTATTGACTCAAAAAGATATGAAATTTGAGTGGGGTGATGAGCAGGAGAAAGCCTTTGAGACACTGAAGGACATGTTATGTGATGTCCTAATTCTGGCACTTCCTGAAGGCATAGATGATTTTGTAGTTTATTATGACGCGTCTAACCAAGGTTTTGGTTACGTGTTGATGCAGAGGAACAAAGTGATTGCATATGTATCCAACAACTCAAAATCTATGAGAAGAACTACACCACTCATAATTTAGAGTTGGCGCAATGGTATTTACTCTCAAAATGTGGAGACACTGCATGTACGGAACAAAGAGTGTTTTCTACACTTATCATAAAAGCCTTCAGCATATTTTTGATCAAAAAGAATTAAATATTCGTCAAAGACGATGGATAGAACTTTTGAGCGATTATGACTACGAGATTCGCTACCACCCACGTAAAGCGAACGTAGTAGCTGATGCATTGAGCAGGAAGGAGTGGATGAAACCGAGATGAGTTAGAGCTTTGAGCATGATGATCCACTCTAGCATTAAGGCTAGGATATTGGAAGCACATAACAAAGCTTCCAAGGACGTCAATTCTCCAGCAGAAATGTTGCGAAGATTGGACAAATAGTTTGTAAGAAAAGAAGATGGCAGATTGTATTTTGTTAAATGAATCTGGGTACAAGCATATGGCAATTTGAGAACTTTGATCATGGATGAAGCCCATACTACACAGTATTCTGTAAATCCTGGAGCAGACAAGATGTACTATGATCTACGAGACTTATATTTATGGCCTGGAATGAAGAAGTATATTGCTATGTATGTTAGTAAGTGTTTGACTTGCTCTAAAGTCAAAGCAAAACACAAGAAACCCTCAGGATTGCTTCAACAACCAGAGATTCCTGAGTGGAAGTGGGAGAAGATCACTATGGATTGTATAACCAAGTTACCCAGAACCAATAGCGACATGACGCAATTTGGGTCATCGTCGATCAATTGACCAAATTTGCGCATTTCTTAGCTGTCCGTAAATTACACCATGGAGAGATTTGTAAGATTGTACATCAACGATATCGTAGCAAAGGCACGGTGTGCTAGTGTCAATCATATCTAATCATGACAGCCGTTTCACATCATAATTTTGGCAATCGCTACAGAAGGCATTGGGAATGCTACTGGATATGAGTATTGCTTACCATCCACAGACCGATGGTCAGAGTGAGCGTACCATTCAAACATTGGAAGATATGCTTAGGGCATGTGCAATTGACTTTGGAGGAAACTGGGATACTCATCTACCCCTAGTTGAATTCTCATACAACAATAGCTACGACTCGAGTGTGAAGTGTGCCCCATCTGAAGCTTTGTGTGGAAGGAAATATCGAATGCCCATAGCTAGGGAAGAAGTAAGATAAAGCACGCTAATTGGACCAGAGATTGTTCAAGAGACTACCAACAAGATTGTTCAAATCAAGGAGAGACTAAAGACTGCGCGAGATCGCCAGAAGAGTATGTTGACAATCGTAGAAAGTCGTTAGAGTTCAGTGTTGTCGATAAAGTACTACTCAATGTATCACCTTGGAAGGGTGTAGTACGTTTTGTCAAGAGAAACAAGCTTTAACCAAGATACGTTGGACCATTCGAGATTGTCGAAAGAGTCGGTCCAGTAGCTTATCGGCTACGTCTACAGCAAGAACTTCTAAGCATTCATGACACGTTCCACGTGTTGAACCTAAAGAAATGTCTGGCGATGTAAACTTGCATGTACCGCTAGAGGAGATCAAGATCGACAATGGACTATGTTTTGTTGAAGAACCTATTGAAGTCATGGACCGAGAGGTGAAGAAGCTTAAACAAAGTCAGATTCCTATAGTGAATATTCATTGGAACTCTCGATGAGGATCAAAATTTACTTGGGAATGAGAGGACGAGATGAAGTGCAAGTATCCACAACTATTCGTGAGCGCTAAACTTTAGGATGAACGAATGGAACTTCGGGACGCAGTTCCCTTTAACGGGGGTAAACTGTGACATCCGTTAATTTTTTAGGCCAGTAACCGAAAGAAAACGTATGATATTTGACTCTTTTAGTTATTTGTGGAGTCACTTTTATGTGGTCATATTATTTTTAGCCTTTAACGCTTGTTTTGTTAAGAACCCTAGTTATATGAACGCACCTTTGACCTAACGATCCTAGTTAATGGTCCTAACGACCAAAGATATGCTCAAATAACATTATAACAATGTCAAAGCATATGGAAAAACACAATTTAACAAAATCACAAACTATCAAAAAAATTACATTTTTACGGCTTTTTACGTATTTACTGAATGTACACAATTTAAGCAAAACAACTTGTACCATTTAAATGGTACACACACTATCAAATTAATAGCAAAAAAATACAGCAAATCCCTCCCCCTTTTACCTTATAGCCGACCATAGCCACCCCCACTCATCCATTTAACTTTTTTGCTATTTGCTTTTACACTTACACACATCACCTCACATTTTTTTAACCAAAAACCACAATACCATTTTACTTACATGCAAACCACTTTCACACATAGTATTTCTCACTCTAAAACTAGGCATCCTCATCCTCTCTCTCACTAAAAATGTTACAAACAAGAAAAACACAAAAAATTGAAGATTTTGACGGGTTTCAATCAAGAACAAGAATGAATAAGGGTTAATAAGCTACTTTAGGTTAGATTCTTGAATCAAGAAAGCTACATAAGGCTTTTATCAAGACACTAAAGCATCTCAGCTCATAAACCTCCCTCACTTCCTCCATTAATCAAGGTACAAACGTTGGTGCAAGACAACTTGTGTTGTTCTTGCACCAAGAGATCTTAATCTCGCTATTCTTACACTTAATCTTGCATAAGCTTTTTGTCAAATTAAACAACAAGAAATCTTTGATCTAAAGATGTTTTACATCTCTTAATTGATGTTAAACATAGTACACGCACTTGGTATGGTCATTTTTGAATCAAAAGTATTGGATAATGCATTCAAAGTTGGTGTAAAATGAACATAGTTGGCTGATTAAAAAAAATTCTTCACTAAAACAGACATAACTCACTTAATTTTTAAAATTTTGGCTACCTCTTTTTTTGTAAATTAACTACAATGAGTCCTCTACAACTTTGTAGTTTTGTGAAAAACCTGTAGAGGCTCGTAATATTTTCTAGAAGTTAAATATCTTCATGTATTATGTTGATATGATTGGCCTTTAGTGTTAAAAGTTGTTAATATTGACGAACTATATGATTTTGTAAGGAACAAATTCTGGTTTTGCATGCTGATCTGAATATATACCCAGTTTAAGTCACCAAAAAGTTGTTATACTTACACATGAGGGACCCAAAACACCACTAAATCTTGGGTATCAATGTTGACTTTAAAATACCAGAGTTGTTTTTAGTAATATGGACTTTTTGGACAAATTTGACATTGAATCATGTAGAGAACTCATTGGGACTGTTTTGGACTAAAAAAAAGTTCTAGCTTGTTTGGACCACAAATCAAGATTGGGAACACTTCAATTGCTAAATTTTGGTTTATGATTAGTTTAATATGATAATAAAATATTTACAGAAGTCCAAAGCTTAATTGTGAGTAAAAAGTACTCAGATTACAAAAATATAAAAAGTGGTCTGAAATTAAGTAGTTTTAGAAGTTTGGACAAATTGAGTGGGCCAAGCATTATAAAAATTGTTGTAATTGTTATGAGACATACAACACACCTGGTAATATGATGTATAAAAAGGGCTAAAACCAGAAATGAATTTTACTTGGTAAATCAACCTTTTGAAACAATGTGAAACTGGGTCATTTTGTGATTTTAGGTGAATCATTAAAAAGTGAACTTTGGAAAAAAAATGTGAACATAAAACTTATATAATGAGCATTTAAAACAATCGAGCATATTGTTAAGGATCTAATTAGGTATATTTATTTACCTTAGGTCTCGGGTATGCGTGTTTGTTTGGGTTGCCTACTTATTATGATTTATAGTAAAGTCATCGATTGATCTAACTTTTGAGGTGAGTTTCTCACAGCCCCTCTTTTACTGTTTTTATGATTTTAGGGTGGAAAGCATGAAGTGCTTATTTACTTACTATGATCGTACTTTTATGCGTTTAACCTTTCGAGCATACTTGAACTTATTGAACTTGATTTGTGATCTCGCTTGTTAAACTTTGGAAAACCTGAGAACTTGAACTAGATCTAGTAATGTTGTTTATACAGCTTGGAACTCGCCAAAACCTTTTAAGTCACACGTAAGATCCCCCCTAAATGGGATTGAGAAGTTAGTACTTATGGATAGCGCTATTAGGAGATTAGTCACTCCTCACTCCCACCATAATCTGGGTGCATAGTACTATAACATAAGACTTGTGTTGTGACACTTGTCGAACTTGCAACTTCTTTCTAGTGTAGGATTGTTACACTAGGGGAACGAAACTGTGGAATTGGAATGACTGAATATGCTTAAGTAGTGCCTTGCATAAACAATATAGCATACATATATTGATTTGTGTCACATTACTTTAGGTAACCGGAACTGTATTTGGAAACTTGAGTCATTATGGACTCTCGACTTGTTTTGGCAACTGAAATCAATTTAGACAACTATTATTGGACATCTACTCTTTTATAAAACTATTTTCTGTACATAATCCGGTGAGCTCACCAACTATTTACAATAGTTGACCGTTTTTATCATGCTTTTCAGGTGACCTTCCTAAAGTGGAAACTTAGTACATTTACATTCGGACATTGTCAAGATGTTTACTTGTTTGCAAGGATCGTGTCTTTTGGGATTTCCATGTTTGGATGAAAGACAACTTACGTTGAATTTTGTACTCTTTAAACGTGTGCTTGAAATTGTTGTAATTCGGTAATTATTTTACTTATTATTCAATCTTAAATCATGTAATGGTGTTTTACAACTATCATCGTGTGTGATTTTTTGGGTATTTTTATTAATAACGTCGCAACCTTCGTAAACCGACCGCTTTAGCGGGGTGTGAACACCGAATGGATTCTTTGCTTGTCATCATTGGGTAGTTTCGTACAAACTATCTCCTTAATTTGAAAATAATTTCTTAAAATCCCTTACGGCCATTGCATATTCCTCATCACTACCAGAACAAGAGACTTCCTCGTCACTTGATACTTTCTTTGCTTTTTGTGCTAGAGACTTGTACTTTTCCTTCTTGTTTTTAAAAGCCTTTGAGTCCTTTCAGCACTAACTCATAGTGCGTGCCTTTAAGTTACCATATGAGTTCCATCTAAAGGTAAAGTTGATAAAGCCTTGGATTTCTTCTATTGTGCCGTTACCCTTCGATCCACTTAGTACGAATATCCCTTAAGAAATCCTAAAACATTATTAGTAACTACATGAAAAAGATTCTTCAAGTGCTTTTAAAGATGTAATAATAGTATTAAACAATGGTTTCATCATCGGAAATAAAAAATTATTCATATTTTTGAACAAACAAATCTATTTTATTATCCTTTACTTGTTTGTTACTCTGATGAGTAATTATAAAAGAGTTCCAAACATCTTTGGCGGTTTACACATGAATATTCTTTCATATTCCTTTTCAGGTAAAGCATTGTATAAAACCATTTTAGCCTCATCATTTTTAGAAATCATTTTCTTATTTTTCTCTTCAAAATTTTTATAAGGAATGACTTCTTCCTTACCAGTATCCTTATTTTTAATGGTAGGTTTGTGATCACCATAAACAATAACATACTAAAGATCAATATCTTTAGACTTCACATAGGTTTCAAACCTATTTTTCTAATATATAAAACAATTAGCCTCAAAGAGAGGCGGTCTTTGCATACAGTGACCCTCTTTATAGTTTTCCTAATCCATATTATCGTTTAAAGATAAAAAATAAAATATATTTTAAAATCTTAGGTAACCTTGCTCTTGATGCCAATTCTGGAAAACTAGAAGGAGGGTTGAATAGTTTTACCATTTTAAATTTTCTTTTTAAAAGATAGTTTTAAATTTATGTGATATTGACGATATTGATGTTTGTATGATATATGAAGTAAGTATGAAATCTAAGTAAAGTAAATAAAGAGTAAGAAAGATAAAACCGAGACACAAGCATTTATAGTGGATCGGCTACAAGGACACCTTCCTTGCCCTACTCCACTCCCCGAGTCACCTACTCGAGAGTTCAAAACACTAGTCACCAATCTCCTTTAACCGGCGGAGAAACCTCACAACGTCGCTTACACCCTTTTAACGGTACAAAGCTAAATATCAGATTCTAACAAAGGTAGCATCAACCCAATGAAATCACACTTCCTTTACAAGGATGATGAATGAAACTACAACTACTAAATAAGGTACAAGATACAACATAGTGATCTTGAGATGATGGAGATACGAAACAAGGTTGCTTGAACTTTGATTGTCTCGTATGATATTTCAGCAATTTCTTCTACAAAGAGAATTACCTATAAATGATATATGAACTATCTAGAATTGAAAATGAGAGAATGATTCGATTACAAGAAAGATTAGAATAAGAATGGGTGAGTAAAACATGAGAAATGGCTTAGTATTTATAGGCATAATCTGGTACTGTAGCATGGTTTTGCTAGTTCCTTCTGCAAAAGGGAACCGGCCAGTATAAGCCTATAGAACCGGCATGCCCTGTAGCCCGATTTTAGGCGGTTCCTTCTTCCAAAGGGAACCAGCTAGTGTAAGGTAATGGAACCGGCCTTCTAACACACAATCTGAATTTTGGATTGCCAAATCTTGAAATATTATGTGTGATTTTAGTATATTTGCCTAAGATTAGGTATAGTGATTGTTAGCCTTAAAATTTTGTAAAGCTGTCGTCTTGCACGTAAATTGGACTAGTTATTAACAATGCCTGACACGCATGGGTTATTTATGTAAACTAGGAATAGTTTGCTTTCGTTCTTAGTATAAATACCCCTCATGGCTCTCCATGAGGGATGGTGAAAGTTCATTATATTTTTCTTTTTCATATAATCTAATATTGTCTTTATGTTCTCCACCCTCTCTCTACTTTCTCTTACTAGAAAACATGTTTTATCTTGTTTGGTTTGATCAATCCCGACCCCCTAAAAAGGTGTTTTTCTATCCTTGTCAATTGGTATCAAGAGCTAACCGGGGGAGTTTTGTGTTTATGGGTTGCTTATTGTGGTGTTTTCGTGGGTCTTATGGCTTATTTCGTGCTTATTATAAGCCAAAAACCATGACTTTGTTAGGATGTTGCTTATTTTGTACAAAATCTTGAAACTTTCTTCTTTCTAATGTTTCTATCTCATTAGTACAAGTGTTTCGTGGTTATTATGGCTTATTTCGTGCCTATTTAGCTTATAACCAACGAAAAAAGTGGTCTCTTTTTTTGTTGTTAAAAGTGTTAAAGTTTGTGTTTTTATGGTAGATTTATCCTAAACATACTCACTTTTGCAAAAGAAATCAAGAAAAACACTCACAAGGGTGTTTTTTAGGTGATTTAATAGTTGTTTTTCCGGATTTTATAAAGGAGCAGATTTATGCATTTGAAGGAGCCGAAATATACAGGTTTTTGACTTAGCCGATGTATGCATTTGAATCAGCCGACACATACAGGTTTTGATTTAGGCGAATTATGCACATTTCAATTTCAGCCAATTTATGCACTACAGCTTAGCCGATTCATGCACATTTCAGTTTCAGCCGAATTATGCACTTAAGCTTAGCCAATTTATGCACATTTTAGTTTCGGCCGATTTATGCACTTAAGTTAGCTGATTTATACAGGCAATTTATACAACCAATTTATACAGCCGATTTATGCAGGCGATTTATACACGAATCCCTGTTTAGGCCATTTACACACCTGTTTTCATCAAGAACCAATCTAAATCACCTTCCACATCACCAAAGCAAACACAACACTTAATGCTAAAACGATCCTTATCAAAATTCACCTTCACTCTTAAAGGCTAGTATTGAATTTTAATGACTATGTAGTCTTTGTACAATGTTATTATTTACGATTAAAGTAGGCATTCACGAGGAGTTTACTTATTTCGTCTTCGATTCTTTCTTTATCTACAACGAATATGACTTGTTCAGGCATATATGGTTTATGATGAAGACTTGGATATCTAGTTGCTTTTGTGATTCTTTCTCTCTATACCCACAAAGTAACTATCACTTTAAGAAGTTACATTATAGTACTCAGTGTCTCACGCAGTTGAGGAGGTTTCAAGAGGTGTTGTACTTTTGAGTTTGGGTTTATGGTACTTAGAGATTTGCCTCTGAATCATTCTTCATCACATGAATTAAGTCATAAGTCTGGGATTTTGCTTAATTCTCAAGTTTGTTATATCGGGTTGTCTTCATCAGTGGTCATCAGTATTAGCCAACAGAATAGATAAAGAGATTTAAATCGTGTTGATCAAGAGAGATTTGTTAAGAGAGTACGATTCGACATCTTCTCACAAAGTATTGCTTATGCAATCACGGGTATATGAAGCTAAGTAAGCAGTTCTAGTTGATATAAGATGCACACATGTATAGGATGATTCCTCAGTTAGTCATCATCCAGGAGGGAGAAATGTGCACATCCGGGACTTAATTGACTTTGATGTTACCATTTTGACTACACAGAGGGATACAATTGCTTACACTTAGGACTTAGTTGACTTTGGTGTAGCAATTCATATCAGCACTATCCTAGAGGGAGAAAAGTGCATTTCTGGGACTTAATTGACTTTGGTTTTACGGTTTTGACTTCGTAAAAGGGATAAAGTATGTACTTCAGGTATTGGCTGAATTCAAAAAGACTTGGATGCTTCTTAAGTGAGACGATGTTGATGATATCATCCATCCTATAAGGTATCCTAAATGAGAAATGAGGTCATGGAAAAGGTTGTATGACTCAAGACGAGTGCACTAATTCTTATCAGTCTCAGGGATGTCTGTTTGGGAGGGAGTTAAGAATAAGAGCCTACTAGTTGGGAGGGAGTAAAAACTCAACTAGATACTGCACAAGAAATTCAGAGCATAATTCATATCAAATCCGAAGAATTCGGATAAGAGAACTTCATGGATGACAAATGAGAATTGAATTCTAGAAAACTTTGACATGACTAGAAGTGTAGGAAAGTGAAGCTTTTCAAGACATGCAGCTAATTCGGAAACTTCAAGATGACTAGAAGCGTATGAAGAAAGCTTTTGAAGACGTGTCAAGAAGTTATGATTATAAATCCAATCAAGACCGGGATCTTCGGTAGAGAAAACTTCTAAGTCATTCTCACCAGTATAATTACAATGTGTTCGTCTGCAAGCTGAAGAAATAAAGTTGGAGTATTCAAGAATATCAAGTTCATTGAAGACTATCTTAAGGAATACTAGACTTCAATCTTATCATTTTACTTTATTTTTGCTTGTAGGAATCATTGTAACCAATTCACGTGTGACACCATCTTGAATGGAGATTGTTAGCCTTACTATTTTGTAAAGCTGGCATCTTACACGTGAATTAGACTAGTTATTAACACTACGTAATACGCAGGGGTTATTTATGTAAACTAGGAATAGTTTGCTTTTGTTCTTAGTATAAATACCCCTCATGGCTCTTCATAAGGGGTGGTGGAAGTTCATTGTATTTTTCTTTTTCATCTAATCTAATATTATCTTTGTGTTCTCCACCATCTCTCTACTTTCTCTCACTAGAAAACATGTTTTATCTTGTTTGGTTGGATCAATCTTGACCCCCTGAAAAGGTGTTTTTTATCCTTGTTAGTGATTATGTCACCACTGATGTAATGAATTACAAATATCAAAAGTCTAGGATATGAAATATGCATGTGTTATAGATTTTTACTTGTGACGATTTTAGGAATTATTGTCGACAAAACACGAGAAGATCGTAAGATAGAATAAACCTTTTTACCGGTTTATTTGTATTAACAGGTAACAATGCAGTGTTCAACGAGAATATGTTTGTCAATCCATTTGCTCCACCATCCACAAGTCTAGCTGAATCATCATATCAATATATGGATCCGTCAAACACGCATACGTTCTATCAACCATACCAACATGACTATCAGTGGACTAAGGATCACCCTCTGGAACAAGTGATAGGAGAACCCTCACGACCATTTTTGACAAGGAATCAGCTACGGACAAATGGTGAAATGTGCATTTATGCATTGTCCGTGAGCACTATGAAACCAAGAAATGTTAAAGAAGTAATGACTGACCCTGGATGGATTGATTCAATGCAAGATGAGCTTCTCCGGTTCAAACGGCTTGATGTATGGGAGTTAGTTCCTCTACCAAATAACATTACACCCCTTACTCTGAAATGGTTATTCAAAAACAAGCTCGATGAAGAAAACACGGTCATAAGAAACAAAACTCGTCTGGTTGTGAAAGGGTACCGTCAAGAGGAAGGAATATATGTCAAAGAATCCTTCACTCCGGTTGCTAGGATGGAAGCTATCAGTATATTTTTGGCCTACGCTGCACA
>BQNB010015727.1:0-59009 GCA_026074375.1 Tanacetum coccineum | reverse complement strand
ATGAGTTCATCAAGTGATAGTGATGTCAAGTATTTTGACTCTTCGATCGCCGTGACCTTTGCTCTCCATTTAGGATGTAAAGCTCTAAGAAACTTCCTAACATAGTTCTTGCTAGAGTAACCTTCATTAAGAGCTTTTAAACTAGTAATAATAGTATTAAATCTAGCAAAAGCACTAGCTATTGATTCGTCTTTAAAAATAAGGAATTGTTCAAATTGTTGTACCAAAAGGTCAATCTTGTTATCTTTGACTTGGCTATTACCTTGATGGGTGATTAACAGAGTTTTCCAAATTTCTTTTGCCGTATTACACATGAAAATTCTTTCATATTCTTTTCTCGGTAAAGCGTTGTAAATAACCATTTTAGCTCCGTTATTTTTCGCAAGCCTTTTCTTAAGTTCATCATTTTGTTTTTCAAAAGGGACAACCTCATCTAATTTGGTTTCCGGATTGTTTTAAATAGGTAAAAATCACCCTCAATAATAACATGCCAAAGATCAAGATCTTTTGATTTCACATATGTTTCGAATCTATTTTTCCAATAAATAAAACTATCACTTTCGAAAAGTGGTAGTCTTTGCATATATTGCCCTTCTAGATATTTGTCAGAATCCATAGATCGATTCAAGCTTTAAAATACAATATATTTTAAAAATCTTGAGTGACCTAGCCTTCTGATACCGATTATGGAAACTAGAAGGGGAGGAGGGTTGAATAGTTTACCGGTTAATAGGCATTTTAAAACTTTGCTTGTAAAAAATGTTGGATTCGAGTATATGATAGATCAATCAACGATATGAACAACTAATATATCTAACTACTTGCAATACAATCACAATATAAACAATAAGTATGAAGAGTAAATAAAAGATAAGAGATGAGAGATAGAACAATCAAAGCACAACACCGAGATTTATAGTGGTTCGGCTACGAAGCTCCTCTTCGCCCTACTCCACTCCCCGAGTATCCGACTTGAGATTTCACTACGTCAACAAGCTCTCTTTAGGCAGAGAAAACCGTTTACACGTCGCTTATCTTGTTTTCTGACACTAAGCTAAATGTCGAGTCCTAATCTTAACTAGAACTAATTTACCACTTCACTAATGTATTTTGAGGACTAAAATACTAACCGACACACAATCAACACTTTTGGATTTATACACTATCAGGATTTACACAATCACATAAGATCAAGAAAATAGAGGTTTGGATCTAAAAGAAGATAGAAGAAAATAACTAATCTATAACACTGCGTTTCTTGGCGACTACGAGTGTTCTTCCCTTGCACTTGATAGAGGGAGGAAGAAGAAGAGATTGAATCACTTGAAACAAGACTAAACTTAGTTAGTGATCAAGAATATTAGAGAGATAAAGAAGATTTTAGTGAGAGAAAGGAAACTGAAAGATCTGTGCAAAGAGGTCTGCCAACTGCTAGAGAATAGTGGAGTATTTATAGGCAAAGATGAATAACGTCTCATGTGGGCGATCCTGGCGATCCTAGATATATCTAGGGGTTGTTCTGCCTATCAGGGGCCGCCCCTAGGTAGAAACTCTTTGTTTGTCTTTTAGTGGGGAAGGTTAAATTCTGGTATAGAACCTTCTGTTTTTTGGGAGAAAACCATATTTGAATTTTTATAATTACATAAAACATTTCTTTAATAAATAAAAATATTTTGTATATTTTTATTTATGTAAAAATACTTTTGTAAAAATGTAATGTTTAAGAAAAATTATTTTCTTGATCACTAATCATGTTTAATGATTTGTTTATACATACCTTAAGTGATTTACGTTGAAATGGAAGTTTACGATAATAACATGTAAACGTTTCGTTTTTACATTTTGTCATCTTCAAAACGTAAAGAGGTCGAAAAATATAAATAACGTTTTTAGACATTATTTGTATTAACAAAATCCCAGTCCGACCCGGGCCTGGCCCAAATCAAGCTAAGCCCGAAAGCCCGAGCTTTTTAAAATACCCGCCAGAAAGCCTAAAAGCTTGGGATTTTTACAAAAAACCCGCGTCTTTATTAAAAAAACGTAAATTATGTATTATTTTTATGTAATAAAATACGACTAAATAATTACTTAGAAATGAATAATGAAATTACAACAAAATTATGATCATTTATAAATAAATGTGACTTGTTTGAATGGAGAAAAGTTAACATTATTACTATTGAGTTTCGTCATTAATTTTATAATTATTCAAAGACTTCAATTAACGTGTAGAGATCCAAGCCCAAACGAAGTAAACACTCAACGTTTAAACACTATCAACAAATCTGACGAAGTAGACGAGTATTATATAAACAATTATTAAATGACGATGAAAATTTGAAAATGACATATAAAGTTTGATATTTTAACCAATCTCCCAGACTACACCTGTGAGGCTAGGGATGGAATTTTAGATCATACTAAGTTATTGAAATTAAAGTAATTCTTTATGGGTCTTGAGCCATAAGAAACGAACCTCTTCCTAAAGTTAAATATGCTTTTTGTCATTATATTTAGAGAAAAATCTTAGAAGGATTCTTTCTTCTTTTGTTAAAAGTGATAAGCCTCGTGTGTCTACTTTTATTGCTAGGTCTAATGATAATAACAAAAGAAGTAGAAATAGTAACAGGAATAATAGTAATGGCAATAATCAGAATAGTGGTAATAAAGTGTGGTCTAAAGAGACATATTATTCATAGATGTTTTGAAATTATTGGTTATCTACCTGATTTGAAAAAAAATCATAATCTAAAGCTTTCTAGCAGCTTAGATAATAACATGAATAATAATGTTGATGCCATAAGTGGTTTTGTGGCTAACACTGATATAAAAACATCTACTAGCTTTCTATTTGTTACAAATGAGTAGGTTATGAAACTTATGAGTCTTATCAATGAGAAACCTAACTCTGCTACTCATTCCAACATGGTATGTATTGGTTCTTGTTCTTTTTTTCATTTTTTCATTTTTGTAATGTATTTTTTAAACAAAAATTCTAAAGTTTTTTTATGTGCTAATGTTTATAAAAAGGAGTCAATTATCATATGTGGTGAACAATTGACTGACCTAATCAACATATGACCAATAGTTCAAAAGATATGTTTGATTTAGTTAATATTTTTGATTTAAAACTCACTATTGGCCATCCTAATTATAGTTTTGTTGCGATATTTAATCTATACATTCTTTTTGAGTTTTGGTAATGACAAACATTTAACTTGTAAAACATTACGTAAAATACGCAAGTTACTCGTATACATAAATCATCAACATAAACATTCATCAAATCCTCTCGACGTCCCGGTACTCCTACAAATATGGACTTCGCCCATTGGATCGGGCCAAGAAAACGGACAAGCCCATTGGGGACCCAATAGAGTTCGGCCCATTAAGGCCCAATCAAAGCTTCTAGAAGATGGAGGGTAACTAGTGAATTCGAATTCGCTTCTAGAAACTTCTAAAAATGGAGGGAAAACTAGTTAATTCAAATTTTGAATTAAGGTGCATTCTTTTACCCATTGGTAAGTTCACGACTTCACCCTATTATCCAATTCATCCTTTTATCCATTGGACAAAAGAGACTTTTCCAAGTTATGATCTTTCTATAAATACCAACACTTTTCCTCCCCCTCCTCCTTGATAAAAAACCCACGGCCAAAAGGCCCTACACATATAATTCTTATGTTTTCATTTTTAATCGTGTTTCTAGCATAAGGCTTGATTCGTGGTTACTTTTTAGATGAGTTTCACTAGTACCAAGGGGTATGTAGTGATGTATAAGATGTCTCTACATGAAAGTGATCTTTACTTGCTTATCATGTAGTAGATCGGGTCACATAGAAGTGATTACATTTGATCACTTGTATGGTAGATTGTGTTGTATGTTGTAATTTATTCATATCTTTTGTAATCGTGTGTAATAGTTGGATCGGGTTGATCGTGATAGTATTTAGGTGATGTAAATACTTGTAAGGGTAATCGTGTGTAATAGTTAGATCAGGTTGATCGTGATAGTATTTAGGTGAGGTAAATACTTGTAAGGGTGGTTAGTATTTTAGGCCTTAAAATACAAGTGTGTGGTAGATTGGTTCTAGCTAAGATTAGGACTCGACATTTAGCTTAGTGTCAGAAATTGGTGTAAGCTACTTCTGTATGGTTTTCTCCGCCTAAAGGGAGCTTGTTGACTAGTGAAGTAACTTTCGAGTTGGGATACCCCCTTTTTTTTTTCCCCTTTTTTCCCCACACTTTTTTTTTACCCTTAGGGGAGTGGAGTAGGGCGAAGAGGAGCTTCGTGACAAAACCAATATAAATCATCATGTCTGGTTGCATTTTTCTTTACTTATCTCTTTACATTTATACTCGCATCTGTCGCTTTATATTTATACTTGCATTATATAGATAATTGCGTGATGTGTTTCTTATATAGTTTTGATCATGTTTGTGTCATGGATTGATGTGAACATTGTGTTTTGGTTTGTATTGTTGTGATATGATTTGATAAAACATGTATAGTTGGTATAGAACTAATATGAGCACTCTTCATATTATATCACGGGTGATCGGTAATTTGATACGAAACAATTTAAGTTTTAAAAGAAAAACGTATTCACCCCCTCTACGATTTCTACATGATCAACCAAATAAGATCCAAAAAAGAAAGATATACATATCGGTGTCGCTAGAAATATAATATAACACGGTATGTCAAACATATATCATTAAGGTTAAATCATTATTATATAGAGTATGTATTTTAAATGCATTTAAATTTATGGATTGAGATTCTCTCATAAGAGGTAATGTTGAGTTTTTTAAGTGAAAAAATGGGTTCTATTGAGAGATTTTTATTTCATTGAAAATTAAGTTCCATTTATAACAAACCCAACATAACACATGTTAAAAGAAGAACATGATATAGAGTTTAGATTTCAAATATTTCTTTCTAGAATTTTTATCACATAGCAAGTAACAAAACTAATGTATTTTATCATCGAGTTGTGGTTAAAAAATTTCTCAAAAGAGATCAAAATTGAAAGCATTGTCCACTATGAAGACAAAAAAATAGTATCATTTACCAAAATAGATTTGTGCGACTAACCGACTCCGCGACTCAATTAACTTTTTGACATGTGTCCTAATTTTAACTCGAAAAGTACTAGTGGTTGCTAGAATATTTTAGCTAGACCCATGACTGTTTTTTTATGCGACTGGCGGCTATTGTTCTTTTGTCTGACCAAATTTTGTGTTTTTCCAAAAAAAGGAAAATTTTCAAAAGAGTCCAAACACCTAAGGCGCTAACACTCTATAACCCAAAAAACATATTTGAGCCAAAACACAACATGACGACTTGGCAACTGGGCGACTTTAAGCAGATTTTTCCATGTGTCCCTATTTTTATTATGCAAGTACAAAATATTCTTAAATCGCTCAGTTTTCCAGAAGGCGACTTGTACGAATTAATTAATAAAAAAGGGACACGTGACGAAATATGCTTAAGTCGCTCAGTTGTCAAGTCGCCTTGGGGTATTTTGACTCAAAAATGTTTTTAGGCTATAAAGTGCTAGCACATTTGGTGTTTGGACTCTTTTGAAAATTTTCCAAAAAAAAATATTATAGTTTCTTTGATTTGTGGAGAAAGACAAAATTTAGTCTCACAAAAAGACAGTAACTGGTAGTTATAAAAAAATGTAATGTAACATCATTCATGGAGCCGAATAGTCGGTTAGCCGCACTGGTCTTTTTATCCATTTTCACTGGGAAGTGATATGCACACCACAAAAATGAATATATGGTGTTATACCACGTACATTAGTTTTTTGATTTTATGATGTGCACATCACTAATTATGGTGTGCATATCACTTCCCTTTGACAATAGCCGTCTACCATCAGACACACACATGGAACAAAAAAAACATGTTGATAAAATATAATGTCTAAAAACATTACGAATATTTTTCACATCTTTACGTTTTGATAATCACAAAATATAAAAACGTTCAATGTAAAATTAAACGTAAACAAGTAATTAGTAGTAAATTTTTATTTCGAAAATTATATCACTTAAAGGTATGAATAAATAAATGCTTAATGCATTTTATGATCAAAGGAAATTTTTATTCAACCTTACACTTTTATAAAAATGTTGTAAACATTTTTATAATACAGTACCAAACTTTTTGCACAAATTAAAAGAAATGTTTTATGTCAAATATAAACATTTTGAAATTCAAAATTTTGGTCCTAAAACGGCTAGAAAAGTTCCAGAAAATTCCCCCTACACTAAAGACAAACTGGGGAGCGCCTATCCTAGGGCGGTCACTCTTAATACACGGGCGGCCCCTCTTAAAACAGAAGGGGACGTCCCACCTATTTTAAGGGGACCGCCCCTAGGTAGACGCTCCTCCGGTTTGTCCTATAAATACTGGACTTTTCCCCACTATTTTCTCACCTTTTGCACTAATTCTTTCTGTTCAAAATATCCCACATATCCTCTCTAAAATCCTTTGATAATTTAATCATAAAGCTTTGTTTCTAAGTGATCAAGATCAATTACAGCAAGTGCAAAAGATTAATACTTTCATCATTCAAGTGAAGAAGGTATTAATCCTCAAGTGTATATTGCAATTTGTTGATCCATATCACATATTTGTAATTATAATGTTATCTTGTATATGTAAGTAGTAACTTGATCCTTGGCGATCTTTGTAAAGTATTGTTAGATCATGGTGATCTTACCATAAGTAGTGATTAGATCGTAGTGATATAAGTTTATTTTAGTGATTGTGAAGTGAGTTGTAGCAATATATATATCAACATAGTCACAATGAACTTTTAAATGCAAAAGTACAACTACTTTTTATTTTCTTCCATTTATAAACAAAAGATTAAACTTAGAGACTTGTAGTTTTATAGAAAAATATATAATGATTTTTACAACGATCCGCTTTGTACACCTTGTTCGGAATGATCATACGAATGCAAAAGTACAACTTATTTATGAAAAAGTAAAGATGACTTACAAAGGAAACACGACGAAAGGTGAATAGAAACTAAGAACAACCCAATCGTTGTTTTATAAAATACCCGGATGAAATAACAATCAACACGAACAATATATCTTCGAGTGGATGATCAAAGATTAAAAACAAATGGGTTTGTGTGTGTTTGGTGTTTCGGCAAAGAGAGGAAAAGAAAGAAGATGTATGTGTGTTTTTGAGAGAGAAAACACAAGAGAAAAATGTTTTGGTGAATGAAGGAAATGAAATGAGAACAAGTATATATGTATACAAGGTTTACACACACACACACACACTAGTGTGTGCCGTGGCTAGGAGGACAAGAGGTAGGGGACCAAAATGATCCTCCTATCAAAACATCACTAGTACAAGTCCTTTCCCCATTCCATGCAAGCTTGTCTAGGCAATTTGAATTTTCAAAATATGGATCCTATGTATACATGCATACATAGCCGGTTATGCATGACCATGGGGGGGGGACCAATTGGTTTCCAACTTTATAGGATCACTAGTGCACAAAATGAATTAATTTCCAAGGCCTTTTGCTTGCATAACTAAGTATAGGTTTAAACGCGTATCACGCAAATAACGAAACGAGTAACGGCATCACGAAAAATTACGAAATTTTAAACATTGCCTTAAAACATAAAAACGTGGCTATTGCCAAAATACTACAACGTTTGGTGTCCCGGTTCGCTCCCGGCGACGATTCTCAGATAATAACGAAATAACTTCCCGGTTAAACGGAAAAGCTTAACGAAACTTTTAAAAATTCAAATTACTACACGGAAACGGCTAACTTATTGAACGGAAATTCTCGGGTTGTCACAATGAAAGTTTTTCTAGCAAGAATTATGTTAGGAAATTTCTTAGGGCACTTCATCCTAAATGGCTTGCAAAGGTTACGGCTATTGAAGAATCAAAAGATTTAACATCTCTATCACTTGACGAACTTATTGGAAACTTGAAAGTTTATGAAGTAATAATAAAGAAAGATTCCGAAATGGTCCAAGGAAAAAGAGAACAAAATAGATCTCTTGCTTTGAAGGCCAAAAAAGAATCAAGTGATGAAGATAGTTCGACTTCTGATAGTGAAGACGAAGAATATGCCATGGTCGTGAGAGACTTCAAGAAATTTTTCAAAAGACGAGGAAGATTCGTAAGACAACCACATGATGAAAGAAAGTCATCCTAAAGAAATAAAGACGACAAAAATGGCAAAAGCGAAAGAAAATGTTTTAAATGTGGAGATCCAAACCATCTCATCGGGAAGTGTCCAAAACTATCAAGAAACTACAATCAAAGAGCCTTCGTCGGAGGATCATGGAGTGGTAGCGACGAAGACGATGAAGAAAAGACTAAAGGCGAAAAATGTCTTATGGCCAATGCATCCAATGAGGTACTTTCCGAAAGCGAATTCTTTAGTGATGACCAATCATCGTTAGATGAAAAAGACTTAGATAGTGAATATAATAGATTATACAAAGTAGGTCTAAAAATCATGGCTAAAAATAAATCACTAAAACAAATTAAAAATCAATTAGAAAATGAAGTACTAGAACTAAAAAATAAATTGTCTAGATTAGAAAAGGGTAAGGAAGTCAATGAAGAATGTAAAATATGTCAAGACCTTAGGTTTGAAAATGAAAAGCTTAAGGAAGAAATTTCTAAGCTTAATCAATTTAATAATAGTAGTCAATCGCTTAAGAAAATGTTAAATCTTCAAAAACCTTCCGGAGATAAATCCGGCCTAGGATTTAATTTTACCAAAGGATCAACTAGTGAGTCTAAACAAGTAAATTTTGTAAAGTCACAAGAGGTTGAGTCTAAAGAAAAAGTAGTAGAATTAAACTCAAGCCCAAGACCAAAATTTATGCTTATAAATAATACTAAAATTCCTATTGCAAGCGACGACACATGCCTAACAGTATTAACTGATCTTAGGCCAGTTTTCATTAAAACCGCTCTTGGAACCATGTTCCTGTTAGCACTAGGGCCGAAGTCTTTTTTAGCAAAATAATTGTAATTCACCCTTGTATAATTATTCCCAAATACCACCCTTTCCCTTTGATGGTAATTGCAATGAGCCTGCACATGGTCAAAACTTCCACAGACAAAACAAGCTTTATTGTACATCACAAAGTCACTTCCTAGCTGTTGGGACTTCTGATTATTCCAGTTTCTTTGATTTCCCCTAGGACTTTGTGACCTATACATTTCAGCATACTTAACTGGTTTCCTAACTGGTTTTTCTTGTTGTTTAGGTCTAACAAATTCTATCTTAGCAACAGTAGGAAAAATAGTTTTCTTCTCTAACTTATCATCTGACACCAACTTCTCAACCATTGGGGCATCAGGAGATTCCCTAACCTCATTAGAAGTATCTTCACTGACATTCTTACTAGTCTTAGGTCCATAGCCTTCAAACTCAGGCTGTTGGAACTCTTCTAGACCAGAGTTGGACAAATCAAGGTTTGGGGGTGAAAATAACCCTGTAGGAGGAGGTGGAACAGCATTATAGCTTACAAACCCTAGACCCTTTCTACTTTTATCAGGTATCTGACTCCCTAATAATTTGTTTAGACTTTTTGAAGCATTATCAAAATTTTCAATTTTAAGTTGATTACTTTCTTTTTCTTGCTTAAGTTTTTCTAACTCACTTTTAAGCATACTAATTTAGGAGTCTTTATATGAGATATCTCTTTTTAGGACAGCAAGTTGCTCACAAAAAATAACCTCATTCTTTTTGTAAAAGACAAGTTGCTCTTCTACAGATGCTAACCCTCTTTTATAATTTTCTAAATTAAACTCAGATTTGTTAAACTCTATTCTTAAATTATCAAAGCTTTTTAGATAGGTTTTTGAACAAGTTTTGTCATTATGTACCTCAGAGTCTGAAAAAGCCATAATAGCCATGTTTGTAGGGACTTCATTATCTGCCATGTAGCTCCAATCAAAACCAGCTTCATCAATAGCCACTATGGCTTTGGAAGAAGTTTCTTCCGCATTTATAGTCCTTCTAGAGCTGTCTTGATTCCTGTTCATACTATCTTGGTTCCTAGGTCCTCTACATTCCCTTACAAAGTGTCCTATCTTGTGACAGTTGAAATACTCCACCTTTGACTTGTCATATCCAGCTGTGTCACTCCCATTGATAGTGATCTTTCTACCAGTTTTCTAGAAAAACCTTCTTGTCCTCATGCTCAGCAATGCTAAATGCCACTTCAAATCTATCTCTTCTATATCATCTTTATGGATTTGTTCAAGGTCCTTATATACAAGTTAAGACCCGTTTGGTTGACTGGCCAAAAATGCATAAACAGTGTCATCACTTAAGTTAGCAGTACTAACTTGAGTACTAGCAGTGCTAACTTGAGTGCTAGCAGGGGTAACTTGAGTGTTAGCAGTACTAACTCCGTAAGCAGTATTAACTTCATTAGTACTGCTAGGGGATGACACCAAAGCCATATTCTAAGAACTTAAGCTTGAGATTGAGCTTGCAGTTCCTTTAACCTCTTGTTCAATAATCTTGAAATTGTTGTAGAGATCATCAAAGCTCATTGTGTCTAGATCAGGTTTATTCCTCTAGACCACAACATGAGTATTCCAATCAAAAGGCAGACTTCTCAAAAATTTCAAATTAAATTTTCTTGTGAAATGTTTTCACCCAAGATAGCCAGCTGACTTACAATCTTCTAAAGCCTGTTGAAAATAGAGTCAAGAGACTCTGTGCTTGGGGCACTAAAGTTCTCATACATTTGCTTCATAAGAGTCTTTTGGGTCTTCTTTGTGCACCAAATCTTGTTTGTAAAGCAGCAATCAAAGTCTTAGCATCCTTTTACGATGTGATGCTGAAAATTAGGCTGGGAAACACCTCTAAAGTTTGGTGTTGCTGGAATGATTAAGCCGAACATTCAGAGCTAGAGAGCAGGGGCTTTGTGCAAGAGGGCTTCGAAGATGTATGGGCAGATTACAGTTAGTTCGGGGGGTATACCTACATTTATCTAACGCATACCTACGTTCCGATAGGGCTGCGTATTCCTGAGAGGTATGGCTGAGGGCAAGGATACTGGTCGCGCAACTTGAAGGTATTTTGGTAGTGACTCATTTGTTAAAGTGAAGATGAGTTTGCCGAGAAGACATGAAATGTACATTCTATAGGCAGCGGACTAGATGAAATTGCGATATAGCTTTAGGATACGAAGAGTCACCAGGTTATCCGAAGCAGAGATATTACATTTGTGGACTCGATTTATGGAGCCAGGTCTGCGACATATTCAAGTAGCTTAACAAAGCCAATACAGAAGATTCAAGTGATATTAGTAGATATTTTAGAGAACCTTGTAAAGAATGATAGCATAGTTGCAGAGCATGGGTTGAGTTCAAAAATCACTCAGAGCCCAGGTAGGAGCTCAGATACGAGTAAGGGGTCCGAAAACAGTGGGAGCTTCGAGGATATGGTAAGATCAGATTGTAAAGAATACTCTGAAGATGGGAGCATCCTCCAAGGGAGGGAGGCTCTTAGACTTCTCACACAAGGTACGAAGATCACAGAGAGTCTATGCTCAGTAAAGGTACTCTCTATCAACAAACTATTTGCTACTGACAGAGAATGGTGAACCAGCCTTATTCAAAAGCCTTGAGTAGCAAAGAATCCGTACAGTGGAAGAAGGCTATTATTGAAGAGATGGTTTCACTTTAAAAGAACCAGACATGTTCCTTAGTCAGAATATCAATAGGAAAGAAGGCATCATAAAGATTGTGGATGTTCAAGGTTAAAAAAGAGCAGGATGGCAGAAAAAGGTACTAGGCTAGATTGGTAGTTAAGGGTTTCCAACAGAAATGGGGGGTAGACTACAATGAGATCTTCTCTTCAGTTGTGAAGACGACTACAATCAGGTTAGTCTTGAGTATTGTAGCTGCAGGAGCCTTCTTATGTGGGAGCCTTAAATGATACATCTACACAACACAAAAACGAGGGTTTTCAGCTAGCTAGTTGGGCAGGAAGAAAACCTAGAGTGCAATTTGAAGAAAAGTATATACGGATTAAAGCAAGCACCAAGACAATGGTACTTGAAATTTGACAGTTTTATGCAAAAGGATAAGGTGCTATTGATGTGCCATGAACTAATGTTGCTACTCTAAGAAGATGGTTCATCCTGCATTAGACAAAATGTTAAAGGTTGATGGAACTATATGGTCGCATGCCTCCAACATGAAGCGTTAAACAAGCTAAGTGTAGTTTCCCTTAGTGTTCGGATTATGAAGCGATAGATGCTCTGAGAAGCAGTGTGCTTGGTTATGTGGCTTACAGTGATTGTAAAACAACGTCGATGGGAGTCTAGATACAAAAAGGTATCACTATGTTACCTATAGAAGTCTAGTTTATTGGCAGTTGCATAAGTCACAGCAGAGAGTTAATATGGTTGAAGAAGTCTCTTAAGAAGTTAGACTGTGCTCAGGCAGAAAGTGTTTAATACTGTGACAACAGAATACTAAGAGTTCGATTCATCTTGTGAAGAATCTCAAGTTTTTCAGTTGGGCAAAGCTTGTTCGGATATTGATAAGTGAAGGGTCCTTATCTTTGTTGAAGATTCTTGTAATGAAGAGCCTTGCAGCGATGTTCACCAGGTTGGTGATGAAAGAGAAGTTAAAGTTCTGGACAGCTTCAACTGGCCTTCGAGTGAATTAATAACGGAGGATGGTGTCTTACCAGAGAGAGGTTATTCCTAATTTAATGATGTTAGTTTAGGATACCTTGTATCGAAAGTCTCATAATCCTGTGTTTAGTTAGTGTAGCGTGTTTTGTCAGATTTTGACTCGACGGTACAGAGGTTTAGAGCAGTGCATTGTTGATTTTAGTTCAGAATACCTTGTATCGAAAGTCTCCTAGCCCTGCGTTTGGTTAGTGCAGCGTGTTCTGGATGTTCGGCAGTACAGAAAGGTTAAAGCAATAACATTTTTGAAAGGAAGGCGGTTCGAAGTTTACAAAGATTAGTTTAGAAGGAGAGCAGTGAAGTGATCATCCTCCAAGTGTGATATTGTTGAGTTGTGAAGACTGATAGTCCCCGATGTGTATGGCGCAGGTGGTGCAACCCTAAGTTAATCCATATTCAACGGTAGCTCAGGTGGAGCATATCACGTCGTTCAAATACAGTGGGACAAGTGGTCAGTGACTCTAGAACAAGTTGTATGTGGATGTCGTTCAGTTAGAACAGGGCAGGTAGCCCGTGGCTTTAGAACAGATTGCATCTTGTATAGTTAGAAGAGAGACCCATTGTAGTACTGGCTTTGAGGGGAGGATTGTTAGGTGCAAACCCAATCCCACATCGGTAGAATAAGCAAACTGGTTATGGGTTTCACACTTATAAATACCCCTCTCATTGTATTTGTATCTAAGGATTTGGGTGTGTGTGTTTGTACCCTGTCAAGTAAATTTTGTAAAGTCATAAGAGGTTGAGCCTAAAGAAAAAGCAGTAGAATTAAACTCAAGCCCAAGACAAAAATTTATGCTTATAAACAATACTAAAATACCTATTTCAAGCGATGACGAAGTAAAACATTTTTATAAACCTTCTTTAAAACCCGGAGTTGGATTTACTAAGCCTAAAACAAGATCTAAGACTCCTCCTCCAAAAAGAACTAATAACTCTCACCCTCGGTCTAAAACACCACAACCTAGAAGAGATCAAGGTAGACAAAATTACCCTAATAATAATCATTCAATATGGAATAATTCACAACAACCAAACTTCTCTCCGTGGGAAATATGTCCACCCTATATATATCCTAATCAAATGCAACATATGCAAAATATGTCCGGGACTAACAAGTGGTTGAGTCGTTACAACATTTTGGTAGAGTTGTTCATGAACATTCCTTGGAATCCGACGAGTGAATTCTTAAAATCTTATGACGGGTGTACCAAAAGATTTCTCCTTCAAAGCTTGCTCACTTGAAGATGTTGAATAAAACACATTGTAGGCAAAGGTATGTCTTCTTTCCAAACTTTTTAGAATTTAGATTATGTATTAAATGTTAAATGACTATATATTATTATGCTACATGTAGTATATGCTAAACAAATAAGTTATAGTTAATAGAATTGTAAAAATAGTGTAGTCACTAGAAATGCCATTTGTTGGTTTTCTAGAATAAAGAGAATTTGTTCATTATGAACTCTTCTCTCACATAGTTGAATTATGATTATCTACGTACCTCTATAAAATTGAAATCTTCTATGTCCACTAGTAGCGAACTCACGTAGATGAAGAAAAGTGAGTTAGTAGGAAATTATTAACATAGAAGTAGGATTAGTTTTACATCTTACGCCGGAAAGGCATGACATCAAAACACTATGGATGAAACAAACTCCTTTCGTCTACACGTCTACTATAAACAACGCCTATCGGAATCCTCTCATCAAGCTTTAACTCCATTTTATCGTCACAGATTTGTCATCTCTTAAATACTCCATATCGTGACAATTAATTATTTCATCCGAAGTAATTAATTTATTCAATTGACAAGAAGTTGATTGAAAACGTCACAAAATTCCTGTCAAATCTTCTCTCAGCTTGACAACTTGATTATCTTATCCGAAGTAATCAAAGTATTTTTAATTAACGAAAGGTTAATTAAAATGTCAATTAAATCTCATCAATCATCTCTAAACAACATCTCGATCCAAAAATCTTGACAACTTAATTATTTCATTGGAAAGTATTCAAGTTTACTTAACTTAACGAAAAGTTAAATTAAAAATGTCAAGTATTTTTCTCTCGCCTTCAACCTCATTATTTCGACGACTAGATTATCTAAAATAATATTGCTAGTAGCTCCCGGCGTATTTTAATAATTGTACATTTACAAAACTAGTCAAAATCGAAAAGTAATTTTTTTTCTCAGATAGGCGGCCCTCTTGAAATTAAGGGGACCGGCCGTGTTAATGTGGGCGGCCCCCTTATATTTAAGGGGACCGGCCATTTAAATTACCAAACAGTCCCTTTTTTCTGCAAAACCCATTGCCAAGCACACCATTTCCATCATCTCTCTCTCCCTCTTTCCTGTTGTGACGAAAACAACAACCCAAAACCACCATAAGTCAAACCTTCAAACACCTATTCGATCAAAATTCGCAAGGGGCAAACACCAATAACAAGATTAACAACCTCTATTGTAAGATTTTCTATACTTTTTTCTTTCAATTTCATCTAATTTTGCTCTTAATCAAAATTGAGTATTTTTCATAATTTTTGTATATTCTATATTTTTATGATTAGGTCTAGGAAATCCATAACTATAATGATTCCGGTAGTCATAGGAATTCAAGATTTTCAATAGGATTGAGTCACAATTTTTTTGGTTCGAAAATTTGTAAAAAAAATGTATACATTTCTTTTTGAAATTTTTCTTCGAAAAAAAATTTCATACATTGTTGATTCATGCCAAAAACACGTTAAAATTGACTATCAAAACATACATACCTAAATGCTTATTTTTCGAATCAATGGGTAAAGTTTTATAAAAATAAAGGGGTGTTTTGTTTGTTTTTTAGGATCGATTTTTAGAGTCGAAATGACCATCACTATATTTTTGTCACTTGTATAAACACATAACTAACTTGTATAAGTCATCAAGATATATAATTCATATATATATATATTGATACATCTTATAAACGGTATAAAATAAAGGGGCGTTTGGTTTAACGTTTTAAAACATAGTGTTAAATAAAAAAAATACCATTTAACTCTCGTCAAGTAGAAAATAATGAACTAATATTTGTCAACAAAATATACACCTTGACGTATATCTTTCGACAAATTTAGTCAAGTCTTGTATTGATTAGGGAATGTTTGGGTCATTTTCTAGATGTTGAAATGTATAACTAATATATACTCTTCGACACCCTATATTAAGTGAAAAATAAATTAAGGAACATATGGATTACTTCTTAGGTTTTTATTTTTAGAGTCGAAGTAATCCTTGTCCTACAATTGTCGTTTTTTAAAACTTTATTTTTTTATTTCTTTTTAATAATTTATTTCGTTGTTATCTTGTTTATGTGATAAACATGCCTCGAGCAACAGTTGGTGATACCTCTCTTACCTGTTCATACATTCCCAAAGTATCTTAAACACCCAGTATTTCTCCTACTATCGCACACTTCTACAAACCTATCAAAAAGCAATGCATTCATGAGGGTAGAGTTGTTGATCAACTTTACTACACATCGATCGTTGTTTTTCTAACATATGTCTCAATTTTCTCTACGAAATTAATGAGCCAATTGTCCCTCGTTTTATTCTGGACATTTATAGTCAAGTCACTCTTCAAAAAGATGACTCGGGCGTCATTCTTATCTCCTTCGTGATTCAAAACGAATTCATTACTCTTTCCCTCTAACAATTCGGTCAAATCCTCAGAATTTCATTCAATGGCCAAGCCGTATTCACAAACGAATGGGATCTTGGTTCTCTTGCATACTCCCAGGAAACCGAAGGACTATATCATACCGACCTTCCTAATCCTGAAGAAATTCATCAATTTCTTCAATTTCGACGTGTTGACCCTAACCGCAAAATCAAACACAAAAACGTCATTCTTTCACCAAATCAAGTTCTAACCAAAGAACTTAGACAAGACTTGAAAAGATGGAAGGAACTCATTTATGAGAATGTGTTCGGACTAGGAGGACACCGGGACCATCTCCCGGCTTGCCTTGCTCATATATTATATTGTATCCTAGCCGAGCAACAATATAATCTTGCCTATTTCTTTGTCAAAAGAATTGAAAGTGCACGAGCAACTCCTAAAGCCCATCTTCCTTATGGTATGTTCTTGACACGTCTCTTTCGACATGTCATGGAACACTACCCTCATCTTGACAATGGCATCTACGATGTCGTTGATCGAGTCATGCGTCCACTTGCTCTACGACAAACCCGTCGACCTCAAAGTGATCGTGGAAAAGCCCGTCACTCCGTCTCATCAACTTCCGCCCATCATAACCGTGGATCTTCATCTCACCAAGGAGATCCCATCTCCTACCACTTACCTAAACTCTCTCGGACCTCTCGAATACCAACAATATGACGTTCCCACTTCTTCTGAACAAAATGATGATCTTCTCTTCGAACGTCAAACCGACTTGCTCAATCAAACACAACAAATGCATAAGGAACTTAGAGGTGGATTCAAGTCATTTGGCAAGGCATTGCGAGGAGTCTTCGGCAAGAAAAAGAAGTGAAGATGTTGAATGGTGACTAGCTTGGTAGAATAATTGGTTTAGGACTTTATGTGAACTTATGTTTATGTTTAATTAATTATGTGATGACAACCCGACTTAGTCGGAAGAACTTGAACTTGTTTAGCTTACTTAGGACCTTTAATCTCTATGAATTATTAGTATGCTCTTATAATTATGCATTCTTATTTTATTTGTTGCAAACATACATGATATACTTGATTTCATATATGTTTACATGGGACTTGCTGCAAATTAACCACCAAAACACTACCTTTTTCACAAAATTGTTACAAAAATCAAATTTTTGGTCGTCTGAAAAACACCAGATGGGCGACCCCCTTAATTCATAAGGGTGGTCCCCTTAAAGATAAGGGTGCCGACCATTAATTAAGGGGATCGACCATCTGATTCACGGATTTTACTGTTTCTTTCTGCTTTTTGACTCTTTTTTATCTAGCCTCAGCTATCTTTACCCAGAAAACTTGAACATATTTTAGAAATTCTTAAACAAATTCAAATCCATTCCATTTTTAAACCTTTCTCATCAAATAAATTACCTCCAAATGATCACCACCATCTCATCATCTTCTTTATTTTTTATCAACCACCATAAACCACCATGGCATCCACTAGAGTCTCCATTTTTAAAGCCTCCAAAAGACTAAAAATTAACATCATTCCACCAAAATAATTGTTTGTAGATTTAACTCATGATGACACTAAAACCCCATCACCCAAACATCAACTCTCATCCTCTAGTGCTCCTAATGCACCTTCAAAAACACCATTAACCAAATGTACTTCCTTATCCTCCATTGACTACACACCCAAATCACCAACATCATCCACATCACCATCAACCAATGGTTACTTAAACACACTAACATCTCATCCTCCAAGAGTTCCTCCACCACCTCCAACTCAAGAAAATACATCAAAGGACATCACTCTCACCCTTTCACTAATTACCCTACTTGATGTCCAATTTAATACTCCATCACCTTCTCCACCTATCTTCGGTCATCTCATACCTTGGAACCTTCTTGAGGCACATGGAGACTCATGTTTGTGTTGCATTCACAACCATACTCTTATCTTTGGATTGAGAGATAAACTCCAATACTTGTTTTCTTACATAGAACATATGCTCTCACAACCTCCACCACCCAATTCACCACCACCACCATCACTTTCACCAAACTAAACATACACCATGTTTAGCCATTTACAAATAATTGTCAACCAAACCTTTTTCAAGCAAGTTCTATGGAATTCTAGAAATGATAGATCTTTTAGTTAATGGAGTGTATTAAATATGCATGCAAGCATATTATTTCTATTTAATGTATGCATGCTTGTGTGTTATACACAATTATTATGTTTAATGAATGGACTTTAGTCTTATGTTTTAATTATGCACTTAACGCTTTAGTTGATATATATATATATTTGTGGATTATTAGTTTACACAAATTTCTTGACAATTGTCAAATATTATCAACATATTTTTATATTTTTCCTCTCTTTGCTTTATATGTTAGAAATATTGGTGTGGTTCTTCTAACTTGTTTTTGTAGCAAAGTTACCATAGCTTAATTTCTTGGTGCCCTCGAACGAGGGGGAGTCCACATCAAAGGGGAGCATTTATTCCGTCGACTTTATTAACATTCATCAAATACTTGTTTAAAATAAAAAATTTATTTAATGAGTTTAGATTATGTAATCATCAAAAGGGGGAGATTGTTGATAGAAATAATGCCTAAAAACGTTATTAATATTTTTTGACCTCTCTATGTTTTGATAATCACAAAATGTAAAAACATCAAATGTAAAATTAAACACAAACAAGTAATTAGTAGTAAATTTTCATTATTGAAAATTTAAATCATTAAATGTATGAATAAACATATGCTTAGTGCATTTCTGATCAAAAGGAATTTTATTCAACCTCACATTTTTTATAAAAAAGTCCAAAAACAATTTTATCTATTTTACAAAACAATATTTAAAATGATTTATTTCAAATAAATATTTTGAATTAAATTTTCTACCTAAAAACGGCTAAAAATATTCCAGAAAGCACATCCCTCGAAAAAGACAAAAAAAGGAGCGTCTGAGGCTGGGCGACCCCCTTAATTATAAGGGTGGTCCCCTTAATTATTAAGGGGACCGGCACCCTATTTAAGGGGACCGCCCAGACAAATTGTCAGACCAGTTTGCCTATAAATACTGGAATATTCCCCACTGATTTTCTCACCTTTTGCACACACTTTCATTATGTTCTAAATCAGTTTATACTCTCCTTTCATTCCTTTGATCATTTAATCATAAAGCTTTGTTTCCAAATGATCCAAGCTTGTATCCTCAGTTTGCAAGAGAATAAAAGGGTGGTGAGGGTGGGGTAATGATCGGTTGGATAGAGTGATGTAGTCTTCTTATCATCAAGTCAAAAAGTGTTATAGTATAATTGGTATAGTTGTGTAGTTGTGTTATATCTTGTAAATCAATTGTGTATATTATGAAGGTGTGTATCGTTGTTGTGTACTATAAGTAGATTTGGTGTGATCATTGTTAGTATAGTAGATCAGGTGATCTACAAGTAGTGTTCTATTGGTGTGATCGTAAAAAAGAGTTTAGTGTCTTGGTGAAGTGAAGTTGTTAAGCGAAGATAAATTGTGAAGTGGAGAGAAGTTGTGAAGTGAAGCCAAGTAGTGATTTGTTGTGAAGTAGTGTGGTTAGTTATGATAGATTAGTTCTATCTAGGATTAGAACTCGACATTTCGTTTAGTGTCAGAAATTGGTGTAAGCTAAGTTGTGTAGGGTTTTCTCTGCCTAAAGGGTGCTTGTTGACATAGTGAAGAAAACTCTCGAGTTTGGTGCTCGGGGAGTGGAGTAGGGCGAAGAGGTGCTTCGTTACCGAACCACTATAAATCCTTGTGTTGTGGTTTGATCTTTCTAACTCTTATCTTTTGTGTTTCATATTTACTTGTCATTCATTTACTTACTTGTATTGTTCATATTGTGTACATTGTGAATTCACATAAAGTCGAATCTAAGTTAATATAAACAAACATAACTTTTAATTAAAAGCGATAAACTATTTAACACCCCTTCTAGTTTTCCACAGTGTCAACAATTAGGCATTGAAGCCCATCTAACCTGAAGAACCTCCCTTCACAGACCACATGTTGGCTATCTGCGCTGCAGCTAAGCCAGTGGTATTTAAAGCTCCCAAACCCTCTTCCAATGCTGAGAGGGTTCCCCAAAGAACAAAGCCTGGAGCTAAACCTGGACACAAGAAGCATTCAACTTCTTCAAAACAACCATTTGTGTCTATCCAAAAGGCAATAAAAGGTGGGTCTTCCAAATCACCCACTGGCTCCAAAACTGACCATTTGAAAAGAAAGAAAGGGTCCAGCTCGGCCATGGACTCCAACCGAAGCCAGACTTTAGCTTCCACACCTTTGGCCATTGTAATGCATAAAGAGGACCAGCAGGCAACTGGTGGCCCAAACTCTTTAGGGGTCACCAGTGAAGAAAGAGTAGACCCTCAGCTTAGTAGTGGTATGTTAGCATTTAATCAAAATAAGCCTATTTATTCAGCATCTTTCATTATTCACTCTGAGTATGCATTAGTATATGATGCTTCAGCAGATTCCACAGCTGAAGCTGATCCTGGACTATCTGCTCCTAATGACTCTGTGCCTCAACAACAGGGTATGGATGAAGGAAACAAAAACACTTCATTTGATCACTTATTTGCAGGTACTGACCCACATGTTCTTGCAGACCAAACCCAATCTGTTAGTGAAGGGTTGGAAAATGTCCTCACTCAACCCATAACAGGAAAAGGGCCCAGCTCTATTGCTAGACAAGTTGAGGAAGATGAAGCCTCAAGAACAATCAAGTTGGAAGATCTATCAAAGCTGGTGTCAAATGTTCAACCAAGCTTCAAAGACCTTGACTCACCTGAAGATGATCCTATCATTATAGTTGATGATAGTGATGAAGATGAGGAGGCAGAAAAGGATGAAGCTCATACTACTATAAATGTTGAAACTGAAGACGCTTCAGTTCCTAAATCCTCATCTCCCAGGTCTTCTCAAATTCAAAGGCTTACCAACCAGGTCCTCATTCTCTAATCTCAAAAGCACAAACTGGAACTTGAGAAGAACAAAGCTGAAGCAGCTCTCCTTAAAGGTCAACCCTCCTTTCCCAATGTAGGACAACTCAATGAGCTTCTGGTAAATTATGTACAAACTAAATTCTCAAAAAATTTATCTGCTCTTGACTTTAGCAGCTCACTACCAACTAAGCTGAAGGACCTTCCCACCAAATTTAATGAACTAACTAAAGAAGTAAAAAGGTTAAAGAAACAAGTTCATGAATTGGAAATTGAGCTGCCAGGAGATCTGAAAGAAATTCCTACCAAGCTGGAAGACTTTACAAAGACTGTCACAAGTCTTACATCCCAAGTTGCTGAACTAAAAACGTTTTAGTGGGAACTTCCATCAGAATTTCTTTCTGTGCCAAAACAAGTTGAAACGGTTTAGGCTAAACTCAAGACCTTGGATGCTCTTCCAAGTCTACTCAACAAAGTCGCCAATGCCTTGAATCAGTTTGCTCAGGCCATTGCATCAAAGAAAACTAAAGATACTAGTGTTACTTCAGCAGGCCAAGCTGGTACTCAACCTACTGAGGGGGAGAAGAACACAAATCAAACCACCATCTCTTAGTTATTTCAAAGAAAAGCTGCAAAGAATGCAAACTTGACCAAACAACAATCAAAACCAACACCACCACCTACAACACCAATCATTCCACCAGTCATTACAACCACAACAACTCAAATACAATCTCCTTCTCTTTAAAATCTACCAAAAAGCTCCTCTCAACCTAAAGGGGAGCATATCAAGAAAGACAAGGGCATAAAGGCCATGTCTTCAGAAAAGGCTAAGAATGAGAGTACTAACAGTGATTTTGACAATGATGAAACTCACTTAACTGTTTCTATAGATGAGTCCTCTAAAATAAAGAAAGTAAAGAAGTTTGATTTTGTCACTGAAGGTGGAAAGCATATCCATCTAACTGAAGAAGAAATCAATCATTAAAAGAAGATAGAGGAAGATGCCAAAGCTGAAGCAGCCAAACGTGAGAATGAGGTAAGAAAAGAAGAGTTGGTTGATCTTATTGGTCTAGAGGTGGTGAACAAGTACTATAATGACAAGTTACAGTATGACAAATACTGTGAAAAATGCTGAATAGAAGAGCAGAATCAAGAATCACCAACTATGATGTCTTGAAAAAAAGGGTCCAATTACACTTAAAGTATACAGAGAGGATGATTAAAGTGAAGTTATTCCTAACTTCAAGGCTAGTGATCTGCACCTTGGCGAATAAAGAGAAGTCATGAATGCATGTCCTAACAGAACTGGTAAAGGATGGAAAATCATCTATGACCAGATACGTTCAAGAATGAACTACATTCACACAACTGAAGCAGAACTGGGTATCAACTTGGATATTCCTCTAAGTAAACAGGACCCTCTCGACAAATTAAATGGTCTTGTAAACAAGAAGAGAAAACATGCTGATGACATCCATGACTACTTCAAAGCAAACAAAAGGCTTAAGTCATCAGTTCAGTATGAAGATCATTTAGCTGGTACTGTGCCAAATGAACTTGTCCTTGGTATGATCATGTTCAACTCTTACCATAAACATGATTTTGTTACCATTGAAGATCTGAAAGATTTCTCAAATACCATGCTATACACCGTATAAGAAATATTCTTTAGACGTCATCAAGTGACCAAGGTGAATGATCATGCCATAACCTTCAGCTCCCTTCTGCTTGCAGAAGTTGATAAGAGAAACCTAAATCCACTTAAGCAGATAAGGACCATTGAATAGCTAAGGCAGTAGAATGTAAACCGTTTGTAATAACTTTATCTTTTGTAAATGTAAAGTAATGAAAGTTAAAATGAATGGTTATCAGTTTATGTTGTTTAATTTATATCAGTTATGTAAGAAGAAGTTGTTTTGCTCACTTACTACTGATTTTAACTTAGGCTATTTGTATATTTAAATAGGGGGAGATTATTGGGTTCAGTTCCTGAGCCATTCAGTCTCTTAATAGATTTAAACGTAAAATCCCCTAAGTTTTACTCAAGCTGAAGTCTTTTAGTTTGAGTAACTGAAGTTTCTTCAGCTTTAGCTCTTCAGATCCTTAGAAGATTGGGAAGTATCTTCACTTTAGTTTATGAAGCGGATCATAGACTAAAGAAGGCCTATGTGAAGAGCTTTAGTTCAGCTTGGTTGACAATTATAAGTTGAACGTTGTTTATCTCCTTAACAGAAGTTTAAAACGTTTTGTATCACTTCTAAAAGGTTTACAAGGCGAAAAAAAGATTACTTTATGTTAAAAAGAATAAATCAATATCCTTGGGAAAAGGTACTTCTAAAGTTGCTATAGAAGTACAACAACTTTCCTTAAAGGACTATACCTGGTACTTTAGAGCACGTCTACATTAAATGGTATCTCAACCACCCATTAGATGCATAACACGCATACTAGGTTAACATGTAAACCCTAATCCCTTTGCCTATAAAAGGAAAGGAATTCCCAAAGTAAATGTCATCTCTTCCAATTAATGTGATACACATTAAAGAGTTCATTTATCTCTCAAACAAACTGAACGGTACTACTGAAAGCTGAAGCTTCAGTTTAGTCATAAGTAGTTTATTTTCTTACTCTCTTAACTTTGGTTAGAGTTTAAGTTCGAAAGAGATAACACCCCAATTGTCATTCAATCACCTTTCTATTCCGCAAGCAAGGTGTGTCATAGATTCTTTACTTGATTCTAATAAGAACTTATACGTTGAAAAGTTACTTCGGTGTGATCTAAACTTGTTCTTTATATTCTTCATATATATTTGTTTAAAACTTACTTTGTTGCCATGGAATGTGATTAGTTTAATCTGATAAACCTTATGTCACATTCAAAGGGACCAACACTTTTACCCTTTATTAAATGTTATTTTCACACGAATGATAAGACTTAACCAAAACCATAGAGTTATGTTATTAATAAACCTTCTACTAGTAACATTTTAGTCTCAAGTCTGCCAATGAATCATGAATATCTTTGACCGCTTTTAAACCAAGAAAACATCATAATGGTTTACTCTTGACCACTCTCACTTTTATGTTAACTGGGTTCTTAGCCTGCGCTCCGCTGCGGAGCACAGGGCTAAACGACGTTGAGTCAATAGGAACCTCACTTGTGTTTTTCTTGACAATACTATAATGAAATATGGAGATAAGTGAGTTACAAAAGCATATGTAAGTATCTAGATTAAACATAAACCATGTACCAAAATGTAGTAAGCAATTTAAGCTACACATTGCTTTTTGCCATATAGTCTTAAACTAAGTTTTACCATAAGACTAATGTACCAAAGTGCAGGAAACAATTCAAGCTGGACATTGTTTTCTACTAATCTAGATAAAACATAAACCATGTACCAAAATGCAGGAAGCAAATGAAGCTACACATTGCTTTTTGCCATATTGCCTTAAACTAAGTTTTATTATAAGACTAATGTACCAAAAATGTAGGAAACAATTCAAGGTGTACATTGTTTTCTACCATATTGTCTTCCCATATCGTCTTAAACTTAGTTCTACCATAAACGGTTGATGGTTTGTGTTTTTCAGTCTCCTTTATTTTTTTGCCTCTAACGATAGGTTTGTGTGGATACACCTTTTTGTAGAAGATGGCCTTGGTTTTGTTGTTGTTGTAGCGGATGAACTGTCCTTTCTTATTAGCTGTGTTTTGGACCTCTAGCGGGGTATAGTTGAGGACGATTGTTTCTGTGATTCTTATTATGATTGAGTGGTGGGGGTGTTTCCTGTAAAAAGTATGTTCTAGAGTTTACCAAAAAACCTAAAAAACAAAACAATATTCATAAGGGGTTATGGCTTTTTCTTTTCCTTGATTGAAGCAAGATTAGTGCAAACATTTTTAGTCCACTATCACTAAATTTGAAACGAAAATACAGCCTAAGTGTTCGTTTATTTTTGAAAAGAAATCTATCCTCTGAAAGTTATCTTATTTGGGAATATTTGGTTTTTATATGCATTTTGTAGGCTCACGTGGTGCTAGTTGTTTGTTTATCTTCATATGTTTTCTCATGGAGCAGATGACTGTTGGCACAAATAGTGAGAAACAGAAGCAAGTAGATGAATGTCTTTTTTATTTACATTTGTTTATACAATTTAATGACACATGGTGATTGGTACAAGTTAGTGATTACGTGTGAGAAACAGAAGCAGATTGGATGCATGGTTAATGATTTATACATTTGTGTATACAATTGTTATGACACATGGTGATTGGTACATTTTATCATACGTAGTGTCGGTTGTTTCTTTTTATAGATCATTGTGGTTTTTTGAGTTTTACTTCTGTTTTTTGCTTATTTTAAGGAGTGTGATTGCAATAGAGGAGTGTATCCGATTCAGCAAAAGAGAGAGACCGATAAAGTGGCTACCATGTGTGCGGAGTTAGAGAAGATCTTAGGTGCACGAAAATGGTAGGACATAGTGGGAGCCGTTTTTTTTTTGAATAGATTGTGGATGAGCATCGTGGAGTCTGCATGATCAAAAAGGTTTAGGTTGTGTGTGGTGAGATGAATAAGGCATGAAAAGATATTATAGCTTTTGTTTTGAGAGCTTGAGAGTATGGTAGGGGTGACTATAACGGCGAAGACTGTTGTGTTTTTGAAGGAGATAATGGACAAAAAGAAGGTGTAGAAGGATGGAGCAAGTTAAATGATTTGGGAAAGGAAGCCGAAGAAAGGGCTCGTGAAATTAAGATGTTTGTTCAGAAGCTAAAGTTCGGTGAATCTTCTTAGAAGTGTTAATGCCACTTGTTGTATGCAGCTTATGTAACGTATGTGGATAGTGTGATGTTTCTTGTGGTTGTTGAATAAGTGTGATGATGTTTGTATGTATGCCTGTTGTAATAAGGCTTTAGTGTGTTTTGTGATTTTCTAAGTATTTAATAAATGTTTATGTTTGTGGTAAATTAGTTTCTGTTAGTGATTATATATTTGGTTTTTGGTATTTAGCTAAATTAATGGAAAATACAGATAAGTAAATCAATGCAAAACACAGATAAGTAAAAACTGTGAAATTAGTAACTTTTGAAAAAAATTTGATGTCTACTGTTTTTATTTAAAGAGGATAGGGACAAAAGTTTTACAATAAAGGCATGTAGTTTGCTTTTTTTATTTTCATTGTATTTTGGAGAGGGGGTATAGATGAATAGTAATGGTGTACTGTCTATTTAAAAGGTATTAAGTGAATCAATTTTGCATTCAAAGCCTAAAAAACACAATCAATGGCAGCACTACCAATATGTGATGAGCTACGCAAAAATGTTAATTCACCAAATTAGGAGCCGCATTTCATATTGCGTTGTCACAGGGAAATCAGTGAGGACTTGAGACTAGCGAGAGAGATAAATGCATTGTGTGCTCGTGTGACTGCTATCGTCGATGAAGGAGAGAATTTTGTTGATGAACTAGACATACTAGCGGGAAGGTCTGTGTCGGGTAAGATGGCCGAGTTTATGAAGCAGGTTCAGGGTAAATATATTCCTAACTTAATGAAGCTGCAAATATTTGGAAGGGAGTTTGAGCTGAGGGCTCGGGAAAAAGGCATTTTCATTGAGAAGCTGAAAGGAAACTTGGACTTTTAAGTGTTGGTGTGTTCTGCGTCATTGTCCTGTATCAAATTTGTAGGAATGTTGTGTTTTGTGTAAGATAGGTCTGAACTGTGATAATAATGTCCTTTGTGTAACATAGGTCTGGAATCATGCATTTTTTTATGTTGTGTGCTTTAAGACTATTGTTACATGGTCTCCTATGTGTTTGTATTAGTTGCATGTATGATATTTGATGTAATGAATGTTGGTGATTTGTTATTAGAATAATAGTGGATACCTGGTATCTCTTTCTCTTTGTTACTTGACTCGTTGACTGTTGCAGCTGGGCTCGTGGTCAATACAACACTTGCATCATTTAAATTTAGTTAGGTGTGTGTTTTGATAACTGCAGGTGTGTGTTTTAATAGCTGTTGTCATGTGTATTTCGGATATTTAAATGTTAGAATGGCAATGTGTACCTGGTATGTTTTTGTTTTTGCTGGTTGATTCTTTAGTTGTTGTAGCTGAACTTGTGGCCAACATTGCACCTACATTGTTGTAAGTTAGTGTTTTTAAATGATCAGCAAACTTTGTATGGCGGCCTAATTTATTTGTTGGGTGTCTTGAGAAGTTCTATAGTTGGGTGTGTGCTTTAGTAGATGTTGTTACCTATGCACTGAGTTTTGGCTGCTGGTTGGATATCTAGGATGTCATCGACTATAAACTCCCCTGCTCTTTTTCGTGTAGAAGGGGCGAAATGGATCTGGAAGATACGTTTTTTACCGATGGTGTTAACTATCTCAAGGGGTAACTGTACAAAGGGGATGTACAGTTATTGATAGATGTAGTTGTTAATCTAAAGTTTTCGGGTCTTTTTTTCCAAACCTTGAAGCTTGTGGGGTTTTGTTGTAACAGTGTGTGCAAAGTTTGTTTGTTCCTTATTTGTTTCTTGTTCCAGGTCTTCACACCGATATTTATACACTTGGAGAGGCGAATTTAAGTTGTATTTTTCTTTGAACCTGCATTTTATTATTGGTATATGTCAGATGTAGAATGTGCGAGTATATTTGAACAATAGAATTTTTTAGGCTTTGGTTTTCCTTACGCCGTGTAAGCATACTCAGCTTCTGGTGTCCGTAGGTTTATTTTCCTTACGCCGTGTAAGCATGCTCAGCTTCTGGTGTCCGTGGGTTTATGTAATAATGAGTTGCAGGGGTAGCTACTAACTGCACATCTGTGTTTGTACATTTTGATGTTATTACCTTGGTTAAGAGTAGTAGTATAATATTTTTAAGGGTTAAACACACCTTTGTATTTCGTAACTCGGCAAGAGCTGATAGCAATGATGATTGGGGGTGTCAGCTTCTCAATCTCTTCTTTGTTAAACTATTTTGCAAGTTCATCCCACATTGTAAACTCGATAATGTTCCCACTACATGAAAATAATTGTATTTGTCAGTGTTGTGTTAATTATCCAGTTGCAAGTTGTTGAATAAATTTGCAGGTAAAACTTATTTGATTAACAAGAATGCTTACTCCACATTTTCAATGTCCACCTTTCTTCGGTGCTTCTGAGTTGTAATTGCATCTCCAAAAGGTACTACATCGCTAATAGAGAGAATGCGTCCTAGGTAATCTGTTGATTGCAAGTATTAGTAGTTTGACTATGTGTTTGTGTTTGAAATACGGATTTATTATGTGTTACTTGTTAGGATTGGATAGATCATTTTTGAGTTTTCGTCTCGGTAAGGAACCCTTGATGCCAGCTGGTTGTATGCTATGAATTCAAAACGGTGTTCCAGAAATTCAGATTCTTTACTTGTGAGAATCTAAAATTTTGTGATTTTCCCAAACTTTAAACTTAGTTGGTTCTTTAGTGTTTGATGATACGGTTTTGTTTTTCACAGATGAAATATGAGAATTTGTAGGCTGTTTGTGGCTTGAGCAGTGGATTGAAGTATTCTATATTGTTGATGTCCATATTCGCCTGGATTGCATTGTTCTGTAGACGTCAGGAATTTTGTTAGTATGTTAGAAGATATGGTGACTGCAGCGTTTTAGAATTTGGGTTGGTTACCTCTCTGTCTATTAGGATATAGCAGAATGATAGTTCTTTCATGTCTGGAACACTTTTAGATATCCATTTCCGATATACTTTTGCTTCTAGTATGCAATTTTCTTGCCCGATTCTCAGGGATGCAATAGTGGTCACCGACATTTTTCTTGATTGCCTGCATACATGAATTAAGTACTTGAGTTAGAACCTGAATGTAAGAACAACATGTATAAGCTTGTGGATTGAAATTACATTCTTTGGGATCTATATAAAGAGGTTCTTTGCAGGAGCAGGCAAATAATAAAAGCATGTTACTGGTTACTATAGCGGGGTAGTAAATAATAGCATGTATGAATTCAGTCATTTAATTAGAACCTGAAGCTAAAGACAACATGTATAAACTTGTGTGATTCAAATTGTAAGAGTGGGTAACTAATGAAAGCATTTTAGTGGTTACTATTATGGGGCACTAAGTAGCATAAGCCTTTTAATATTATTTTTTCTATATATCGTTGTTTCATGCATATGAAAGATCTATAATGTGTTAAGTGAGCGTTGTGATGTTTAGTGCAGAATGTTCATGTTCTTTTAACAGTAGTCTAGGATGTTATTCGTGATTAGGTAAGCGTGTCTTCTCAATGTTTTTTAGGAAGTCTTTGTAAGCGATGTTTTTTGTGGTGTGGGGTAATTGATTGTTTTGTTGGTTTATGAGAATTTTCAAGTCGTCTCGTGAAATTGCTCTTGACAACGCTACATATAACTGACCATGGCTAAAAACTGGTTCTGGTAAGTAGTTGTTGATTTTTAAAAGAGACAGTCCTTGGCTTTTGTTTATAGTCATTGCGTAACAGAGTTTAACGGGAAACTGTGTGCGTTTGAAGGTGAATGAAAGGTTGGGATCTTTGTGTGTCAGTGGAATTCTGTGTATGAAGACTTTTTCGCTGACTCTTGTGCATGTGATGATTTGTGTTTCGATTAACTTCGACATTAGAGATTTAACAATCATCCTTGTACCATTGCATAAACCTACTGACAGGTTTAAATTTTGTAGCAACGTAATCAACGACCCCACCTTTAGCTCCAACTCATGAGGCGGGAATCCAGGGAATGTTATGGTGTTTAGATACTCCATTGGGTAAAGCAACTCGGTCTCACTTGTCTCTTTTCCCATTGGGATAGCCACATCGTTACTTAAATATGTTCTGCTTTGACCTTCAATGTCAGACAAAATCTTTGCATTAACAACATATTCTGTCTTGTTTTTTAGACACACGATTGCTTTCTCTTGTAGAGCTCCTGCAGTTGATGTCTTAAGAGTTTTGTCACCATAGATGAAATCAATGAGCTGTGACAGTCTTGTTTCGTCTGCGCTGACCAAGTAGTCAGGCGAAATTGCAATCCAGGAGATGTCTTGATCATCTTCTTTGTCAGGTTCCCCTATTTCACCGTTGCCCACATCAAGAAGCCATTTGGCAAAAGCTTCTGAACGTTGTCGTTTCTCACTAGTTAAATCAGGTCTTAGAAGCCGCATATTTTCCTTTAGTGTGCAAATCTTGAAGTGCCACCATAGGTGTGATTCCGCGATGGAAGCGGCGATTAGTTCTTCTTTCGCAGCCCCTTTCTTTACTGGCAGGGTTTGGCAAAAATCACCTCCTAGTACAATTGTCTTTCCTCCGAATAAAAGGTTTGGAGCCTTCATCAGGTCTCTGAGTGTTCTGTCAAGGGTTTCAAAACAACGCTTGTCATTCATCGGGGCTTCATCCTAAATAATCAAATCTGCTTCAACCAATAAGTTTCCTACCTGACTCTTTTTTTTATCGCAAAGAGATTCGTCAGTTAATTCTAGTGGTAGCTTAAATCTAGAATGAGTTGTGCGTCCTGCTGGCAGAAGCAGAGATGTTATGCCTGATGAAGCTACTACTAAGACAATCTTACCTTGGGCCCGAAGTGAACTTATAACTGTTTTCCATAGAAATGTTTTATCGGTACCACCGTGGCCGTAGACAAACAGAAACTCTTGTTGATTAGTGACAGATGCACTTATGATGAGATCATATATTTTTTTCTGATCATGATTCAACTTTAGCACTGATTAGGCGGTGTCTTCTTTTAGTAAATCACGGTTGTAGTTTTTCTCTTCCATTAGCAACTTGTTCTCGAGATCTTTACGCAGATGCTTCAGAGGAAGTTGCAGCCCAAAGTCTGTGACAGATTTCCCAAAACCTTTCAGTATTTCTTCTATCTCATACAAAATATACCCTTGAAGTTCGGCAGTGTTGACATGGTAGTTTGGAACACCCATCGTCTTTAATATTTTCGCCGGTATGTCATCACGCATAGCTTCTCAATGTTTTATCCATATCTTACTTATGAGAATTTATGTAAATAGGATTATGATTTCATTTGATGTAGCTGAAGTAGTTGACTCTTGAAGTGCTATGTCCCATTCTTTATCGTCACCCAACAGGCCTAAAGCTTCACATGCAGCTCGGTTGGTTGGCTCTATCTGACCATTGACAATTCGTACTTCAATAGGCGATTTACATCCTTTTTATGGCACAATAACATCCGGAAGTATAAGAGGTCGCCTGAACTTGGATGAATATAGATTAGCCTTCCAAGTGACTTCTTTGTTCTTATCTGTCTTTGTTTCCATTGTTTTGAATTTGGTTACCATACGAACTCTGAAGGAAATTCGAGATACGTCAAGTGTCTACCATCAGTGTTTTCGTTGTTGTAGACAAACCATTTGGTAAGGGTTGTTTTTCTATTTTTAGGAAGATTGACTATGACGTCCAACCTATCTCTTTCACAGAAGTTACCACGCTGCATGTTTTCTAAGTGAACATTGAGAATTTGTACATCTGGTTCTCGACTATGTATTGGGAAATCAAAGATTATTTAGCAAGCTTCAAACGGGCATATGAACCGACCGTCAATGTAGTTTTGGATCTCGTCGATTTACTTACTGTTGCCAAGCACCGAAGTAGATGCCTCTGAGTTACTGATCTTAAAGAGGTATTTAATGAGCATGCTTCAATCGTAGTATTCAACGTTTATGTGGCTTCAAACGCTAGGCATAATACGCGGTTATATGGGACGACGTTGCAGTTGTCTAATCTTGATTTACCTTTCATGACATAAATCCATGTATCTCTTCTTTGGTATTGCGTGTGGCCACTGCTATTGAAAAATGTCATGTCATTGTATTTCTTTGGAAAATGCTTGTTACAGGTCACACCTTACGTACACGATGCACCTAAGTTTGCATTACCACATGGTCCATGCATCATTAGGTCTGTCACCAGTTTATAGCCTCGAGGATCCTCCGCAGGGTTAGGTATCTCTGCATAAATGAATTCGTCTATGTATTGCGCGTCTTGTAGTTCACCTTTGGAATCAACCCACAGTAGTGTATGATAGTGTAGTAACCCTCTTTTTTGAAACTCTATCGTATACAGCACTGTGCAATAGCAAGAATAATCAAAGTCAGCCTTGGGTAAGCGTAATTTTTAAATAAAGGAAATCAACAGGCGCTGAACAAATGGTAATATATGATACCTGCACAAACATAGCCAAATGTTCATACTTCCTTTAGAATCTTGATAAAGTCTTTCACCTTTTGCTCAAAAACTCTACACACAATATATGCTCTATTAGTTGGTGTTAACTCCGGGTACTGTGCCATATAACATTTAATTTTAGGCCACTTCACATTACAGGTGAAGGTGATAAAAAAATTGAGGGTTTCACAAGGATCGACAAATTACAAGAGCGTCTAGATAATGACTGTACATATATCGAGGTCCTCCAGTAAAAATATCCGGTAACATGATCTTTAAGCCAGCAGCTATGCCTTCACGATCTCCCCTAGAAATAGCATCATACAGACCTAATAAGTAGTCTGATCGAAATTCATTTTGATGTTTCCATATGTAGTCCAGACGATTCAGCTTGATCGCATAGAACACTACAACCACGTACTGTTGAAACAGCCTTCCACCTCTGAAGATAAGGCCGAATTCCTTTACCCGTGGATGTAACTGATATTTGTAATAGGCGTTCATCGTTACTTTTTTTCCTCTGCCTCTGCCACCTTAAGGCTTCAGTGTCAGCTCTAAGTAGAACCCTGGCTCACCGAAAACAAATAACAAAGGAAATTGTAATGACATGTACGATTAATGAAGTTTGTTAATTCATTGAGAAGGTCAGCCTCTGAATTCAACGATCACATCAAAATCTGTTTGACTTCTTGGCCCATTTTCGAAGATTATTCCTCCTAGAATGTCAGAAGTTGGTAGCTCATATCCGCGAATGCCACCCATATTATAAAGCTTAATCTTGAATCCTGGTATTTTGCCTGCATTACATTTGTCTCGTGCAGTTCTAAAGAGTCTTACTAAGCTATTATGCTCATCAAGAACATGTATCAAACCCTGGACAATCTCTTGGTTTAGTGTACCTTCATCTGACCCTCCAAAATGTTGCATTCTATTGCTAACTTCATCATGTGTGTCATACACATACAATTGCAAAAATCGCGGGTGATGACCTTACTCCGGGCAAAGATAGCCAATCCAGTGGTAGATTTGACCAAAAATTTTGAAAACATAAGGCCCCCTTCCTTTGTTTACCGAGTCGTTAATTTTTGCTCCGAATGACGTCATTGCGAACATCTGATTGTAGGCTCGGATATGTTTCATAAGTGATTATTCTTCAAGAGTTGTTGAATGAAGGCAGGAGGATTAGGCATTAGAGGCATATAAATCTGTCCTCCACCACAGCATAGATGGTACTATGCTTGCCTAGTATAGTGGGTGCCTTAAAGTATTCATTGTACCAAAATGGACATCCGCAGTGGCGACATACTTGATCATAGTTACCTAATTCTATATAAGACGACGTGTCATCTAAAAAATGCGGATGAATATATGAGAGAATGAATACAAAAGTTTAGATAATTTGTAAAATGAACACGAAGTAGAAAAAACACAAAGAAACCAAAATTTCTTTACCATTAGCATGTGATGATTTCGAAACTTTGAGTTTTGTAACATGGTAGTTTGGAATTCCCGTCGTCTTTGAGTTTTGTAACAACTCATGAGTAATATTATTAGCGGTAGAATTGATTTCGAAACCTTGAGTTTTGTAACATGGGAGGAAGTAAAATTATTAGCGGTAGAATTGATTAAATTTCAGGACGAAATTCCCTTAAGTAGGGGAATCCAGCAGGTTAGTCGTACCTTTAGAAATGGCTAAGAGTTCATTTTATGTGTTTAAGTGTTATGCTATATGATTTTATGTATGCTAAGTAAGTTAAGTATGTGATGATGTCATTTTGAGGTGTATGGTCATCTCATTTTGAGTATGTTTGTGTTGGATAATGAGTATTCCATTTGTTCACGTTTAATGATAATGGAATGGAATGACATATTGCATGTAATGCTATGTAAATAGTTGGATGATTAAGTGTTAAGCGTTTATGAGAAATGTGGCATTTTAGAAATGAAATAAGTGAGTGAAATATAGAAGTTTGTAGCAAACTTTCTAAAAATAGAAAGTGGTTTGGTGAAATGAAAGTTATATTTATAAAGATTAGTAAGTAGCGTTTAAGTAAAAAGGTTTAATCAAATTAGCTTAGGTTTTTATAAAAATTTAAGGAAATGAATTAAATTAGTTAATTAATAAATTAATAAAAATGAAATATAAAATATATATTTATTTATTAGGGTGCGTCCGGTTTGGGTTTAAAGAAAAAAAAATTACTAAGCTTATTTGAGTTGGGCTAGGACTTGAAGGTGATAGATATAAAATCAAACTTGGCCCATTATTTTCCCCTATTCTTGTTTCCGTACGATTTGAGTTCCCAAAACCCTAAGGAAGACAAAAATTTTGATCAAGAAATCTAGGTGTTAGATCGTGTTAATTCAAGTAAGATCGTTATGTATGTTCTTCTTCTTTGTTTAATCGTAATAATTCCATGTAACATAATTTATTGATGGATCAAGGTTTGCAAAAAAAATGCGATAATTTTAAAAGATAATTAATGATGCTAGAATGATTAGGGCTTGATTAGGGTCATGATCATTCAATTGGTTAGGTTTAGATTTAGCTTTAAAGAACTAATTTAGGGGACAAATTTAGGGATTGTTCACTGAGTGAGATATCTCCATGATGATAATAGGTTTTCGAGTGTTTCTGGACTCTAAACAGTAGCTCATTAAATGTACTTTCCAGAAAATCCAGCCTCGAAAGTTTTTAAGGTTGGGAAGTCATTCAAATGTTGGTTACACTAAAAGTTGTCAAAACAGTAAATATGGGTCGGATTTGGATCATGTTTAGGAGGGTAAAACCCTAACTTAAAATTTGAATTAAGCTTAGCCCTTCTACAGTAGTTAAGTTCCATATGTATTTAAAGAAACCCCGGAAGAAGAGCTTCTAATTGTTTGTCTAAGTATGGTTAATAGGTCCAAACTTTTTAGTGTGTAATCAGATCCGAATTGAGACTGTTTTGAAGTTTGATTTTCTTAGGAGTACTTGTGTATGTAAATGGCTTTTGGAAATCAAATGGTAGTTAGAGAACTCATAAATGAACATGGGTGATTTTTGGTATAAATTATGAAGGTCATTAAGTAAGGGTTTTGAGCACGTAAAGAGACACTAAAATTCTGCAATTCTGATTTAATTATAAGTAGCTAGTGTAAAGTGTTAATGAGATGGTTGAGGTTGGGCATGGTGTCGGGGTGACCCATGATGGTTAACTAAACCCTTAGACATCCATCGTATGTGTGTTACATGGTCTAGAGCTTTTAGCTTGGTCGAGTGTAACCGTGTTTATTTATTTGTATAGTTGCGTGTTGAGATTTGAAAGCTGCGTTTGAGCATTCAGGTGAGTTTCATAGCCCCTCTTTTCTTATGATTTATTGGGGTGGAAATGATGCAAAGTGTTTGGAAATGTTTTGATTACTGTGATAATGTGTTGTCAAAGATGCATGGACTATACGTGACTATTGTATGTTGTGTGCTACATGTTTTGTGATGTGATATTGAGAATTGTAAACTAAGTCAGGGGGATCACCTGCGGGTATCCATGGCCTGTTTAGTGGATGGTACTGTGGCCTAGCGGGCAGGAAGGTTACTTTGAGAGTATCCATGGCCTGGGCTAAGGGGGTAACCACAGGGACATTGGTGCGATATGAGACGTCTTGTAGTCGTTTGCCGGTTATTTGTGTGATTGATTGGATTTGCATGTTAGCCTGTATGATAGTTCATTTATTGTCCTGCAATGTTTTCTTTATTATCACAGTAATTTACAATTGGATTTGATTTTCGTGTCTTAAACCTATGACTCTCACCAACTTTATGTTGACATTTTTAAGCATCATTTTCAGGTAATCGTCTTGAGGATGTTGAGGTTAGGAAGAGTGGCTAGTGAGACCGTAGGCTTGCATGCGGAGTCATTCTCCTAGAGATTTTATTTATGTCTTTTGAATTGTTGCTATTTGATTGATCATTGGATGTTTAGACTTTGGATTATGTTTCCTTGTGGTATGACTTTGTTATCTTAATGCAAGACTCCTTTATCTTATGTTAGATATTATCATGACACACTGTGTCTCCTTTGTTTATCTATTTCATTTAGTTCTCTCTATTGTTTACACCATTGTGTTGTGATGATATCCATGATGTTACCCCTCATGTTTCCGCCTAGACGGGGTGTGACAGGGTGTGTAGTCTTTCTTTTGCGAGCATTAGTAGTTGAAGCTTTGTTGGTAGCAAACGCTGTTGACATAATGAAACATGCGTTTAATACTTTCATCTTAATCTGTAATTCAGGTAAAAATTGCTGACTAAAAAAGAAAAGTGTTTAAGAAGATGAAATTACCTTCAGTTTGTACATATTTGGTATGACCACATGAACACTCTGCAGATTGGTGATTGTCACGAATGTGTTCCTGAGTGATGTTTGAAAAGCCTATGATTGTAGGTCTAATAATGCAGTCTTTAACATCCAGACACAAATACGCGTGATTCAGTGTTAGCAATGGTGATTGGGAAACTCTGTTGCGTGGAACACCTGAAAAAACAAAAGATACAAAACGTTGATATGAAACACCCAAAAACGAAACTATGTAACTTTTAAATAGTTGACATCTATGTTTAATCCCTTAGTTATACATTTCTTTTTTTAACAGAGGTTGTTAATATTTCATTTTTACCTACTGAATTTGCCCTTGTTCTGTTGCTTTTTTTTTACAAAAAGCCAGGTAAAGTAACATGGATGGCAGATTGTTTTGGATGAGTGGTTTATTTTGCATGCCAAGGTAGAGTGCCACATGTAGCTCTGAAACCCCATGATATGTATCCTATGAAGCTGGGTAGGTATTTTAACCCTGTATATAACTTGATGTTATATTAATTCAAAATCATAATAGTTGCTCTTCTTTACGGCTCTTTTCTCTAGTAGTATGACTAACAAAGAGTTACCACTGCTCTAAGAGCTGGCACGTGCGGCTGATTCACACGACATTAGGGACCAACTCTCAGTGTTGTTTCAGATGGAAGTTGCCAAAGATTTAAAAAAGATGCAAGATTATTACAGGTTATCTAGTGAATTAAGGGAGACTGTAAGGATGAGAGATGTATATATCAATGAGTTTCATATGAAAGACAGCTCTAATTAGGTTGTTGAGAGTATTGAAATAATGAGGCGTATGCAACTTGATGAAATGCAAACGGCTTCTCGCTTAATGCTGATGGCTAGGGAGATGCAGGATAAAGTGCATGAAAAGAACAATTTCATTGCGAGATTGAGGTTTAATTAGGAGTCGAAAATGTAATAAGTGTTTGTAATAAGCATGCTACTGCATGTGTGTGCCTAGATCAAGTGTATGTTTAATGTCGCTATAAGTTGTCTGTTTAAAAGCTTTTCTAGGATTGCCGATCTAAGGTGCGTTGTACGTACCTATTTGCTGTTGTTTGGTTAAATAAGTTTTTTTTAACTGTAAATTCTAACCATGGCTAAACATAATCATTTTTTTCAAAAGCAATGATTATACATAAGAAACAGAGAAGAATATAAAAGCAAGTTAAATCCATAGTGTAAGAAAACGTTACCTGTGAGCATTGGGCACTACATTTCATAATGTTGGTAGGCCTGAGTGCTTTAGCTTGAGATGACTGACAATTATCCGTGCCCATGTTCCTAAATCGATCGAAAATCCTATAAATGGGCACAACGGTTCCATCAGAGATGTCATGACTTCTGATAATGCCAATAGCAGGAAAACGCTCTCTAGATGACATTAATAAGCTATTAGCATTGACAGGAACGTCTGACCGACCCGCTATGAAACACATCCTCACATTTCTTTCAGTCGATGGCTCGCGCCCATCAACAGTTGTATATGGCTCAGCCATAGTTAACATCAGCCGTTTACAAATAGCTGATATGTGGAAATCGTAGAATACCAATTGTGGAAATCGTAGAGGGGGGCGGGTGAATACGTTTCCATTTAAAAAAATAAAATATTTCGCATCAAATTATCCATCAAGTTAGATGCAATATGATAAGTGTGAATAATACATATATATCCACTAGAACATGTCATAGCAATATAAGCACAATCACAATGTTAACTTCTATATATAACACAATCATCATCCAAACAATATAAGCAACAAACAACACACATATAGATCTAATGCAAATATAAATGTAAGGCGATAAGGTAAATAAAGATGTAAAGCAAAAAGTAAAAGAAAGTGCAAACCGGACGCGATGATTTATAATGGTTCGGTCACGAAGCACCTCTTCGCCCTACTCCACTCCCCGAGTACCCAACTCGAGAGTTAGTTCACTAGTCAACAAGCTCCCTTTAGGCGAAGAAAATCGAACACAACTAATCTTACACCGATTTCTGACACCAAGCCAAATTTCAAGTTCTAATCCTAGCTAGAACCAATCTATCACAACTAACCATACTACTTCACAACAATTCACAACTTCTCTTCACCACACAACTTTACTTCACTTCACGACTTCACTTCACTTCACAACTTCACTTCACTACTTCTTCACTACGATTCACAACTTCTTCACTACGATTCACAACTTTACTTCACCTAGACACTACTACGATCACACCAATCTAACACTACTTACTAAGATCACCCCGATCTAACTATACTTCCTATGATCACCACGATCTAACAACTATACACACCATGATCACCATGATCTAACTATTACACAAGTTTGGAATACATGGACTCGATCTATACATTGTGAATGTAAGACATGTCACGAATGCACTAACTAAACTACATAACTTCGTATCTTGATGATAACGAGAGTTCTTCTCTTGCACTTGGAGGAATAAGCTTGAATCACTTGGAAACAAATGCTTATGATTACATGATCAAAGGTTTTTAGAATATGTGTGAGATGTATAAACTGATTTGGGACAGAAAGAAAAGGTGCAAAAGGTTAGAAAATCAGTGGGGAATAGTCCAGTATTTATAGGCAAACTAGAATCCCTGACGAGATCCACGTCAGAATATATGTCAACGGACCACTAGTCCTATTGATGACCTTCCATTCATGTTACTATTCAACAGATTTTTTTTTTCCTTTAATAAAGACTTGAGGAGTATTTTACGGTATGACAAGCACTAGGAACTGCCAAACACTCTTGATTTCCAAGATGAAGGCTGCTAACTACCTTGACTTTGGTCTTGAACTACTATTGTCGGAGCAAATATGGATTGATGATGTGTGTACCTATGACATAAGTGCAAAATATGGCATCTCTCATTGGTGGTTTACTCGACAGAAGTTCTATATTGACAGACATGATTCTCCGTCATGTCGAAAAGATGTCAGAACATACATGCGGATTCTCAGTGTCGTCATAATTAAAGCCTACTCAATAAATGAGATATGAGACCACTATATGGAAATTGTCCCTCCGAATAGCCGATCACCAAGAACACAACGATTGCCTAAAAAGGATTTCAGAACCGAATCCCTAGTGACTTTTAAAGACCTATCTGCTACCTTTATGCAAGGGTCATCGTCGATCATCTTTCTGAGTTCAACAAAACAGTATGCAATCTACTGCCTGTCAAGCTTTGGACCCGAAACTAGTGAATTCAACAGCGGTTGAATACTTCTAACTTGTAATTGAAAGCGTACCAGAGCTCACTGAACCTCAACCTCACTAAACCAGGATGTGGATTCTACAGGATATGGAGTCAAAGCATGATTAAACCATCATTGAGTCTCCTTGAGTATAGTGTTTCCCGTTCAACAACAATGAACGAAAGATCATCGCGGTAACTAAATATACAGTTCCGTGAATGTACGTTTGACAAGCGTATTCTGAAGACACTGATTCTTACAGAGTCCAGGAATTAAGATCAAGCGACCAATTCCCGGGTATGAATACGCGATTTGGACGTGAATAAGACGTGACAAGGAGCAATGAGGTTCATAACAGCTATTGAAATGGCACTGAAACGAGAAGGATCTACGGAACCCAGTGGAATACTTAGTTGGTGGAATCGTGTTTCGTGATATTGACTACAGACTCTCATAGAACATAATGATAGTCGTCATTCCAATTAAAAGTTCCATATCATGTGTATATTTATTGTAAAAACTTTGTACATTATTTATTGTTATAGTTTATCGAGTGTCATGTTAGTTTATAAATTTTTCATGAGTTTCTCTTAAACTATAAATCATTTATAAAATCATCCTAATTGACACTAACAGACTCCCTCACTAATTGAGGGGGAGCATATATAGGTTCCCAATATCGGCTTGTATTTAATCAACCACATTTTCTTTTTCTCCTAAATTTTTGCTAACATATTTAAAGTCAATTGAGATTTCCTAAATCTCAAAAGGTTTTGAAATTTTTGATTACGGGGAGATAATTGTATTTAAATAGTAAATCAGATAAAGATGTAGTTCTATTAAGACTCTATCAGTTAACTCCTCCTGCCATGTTCCAAACAATTTTTTCGATCTACCGGGCGCACTTTATTAGAGGGGGAGCCGTTATCTAAATACATCAAAACAATTAAGGTACAATGGCTTAGATATTTAAACACATAGTACATTGTTTGATTTTTCAAATGGGTTTATGCAAGTGAACTATAACAAAAGACCAACCCTGTAATTACTTTATCGAAGTTATTAAGGATGGAAGGTTAGGTACTCGTTTCTCATGATCCTGCCAAGCTTCAGACAGAGGTCGGCGAAACGAACCTACAGTGAAGCGCAGGAATGTGACCTCAATTAGCGAGACTTATCACAGATTACGACTGTAGCACAAGTACCTGTACAGTAGTCTCACTAACGATACATCTAGAACGAGACAATACATGAATATGACGTTAACGAACATCAGATATCTTTGGGACAGAAAGTGCACAATAGGCGCATAACTGTACATAGTAAGCATCACGACAGACATATGCGAGTAGGCGGTATTCTAAGTACTATGGATACCACTCACATCAACGACAACGTGGCATACACACCTTAAGATACTCATTACACAGACTCTTTGATTACGTAGCTGGCAACTCGAAGTGGGTTGTGAAGAATTAAAAAAAATGTTAAGAGTAAAAGGGTTAAAGAAAGCATCACCCCTTCTCACTACTCACACAGATAATCCATTAGGCAAAAACCGGGGTCCCCCACATATACCCATAGCATCCAACAGGGGACACAGCTCCTTCATGGTTATCACTTCTGTCTTGAGGCGCCTGAGACAACAGTACACAAATCACTCATGGGACCCACAGTGTGATATCAACGTTTCTCTATTGCTTACTTCGGTTCTACTCTTCGCTGCACTTCTCTCAGGACTAGCACATCATATTCAGTTGACAACCATAACTAATCTGATTTATAATATTCATATGTATGTTCACTCACTTATCATCTCTTCATCTATCTCTTCTGTCAGTTAACACATCCGACATCTTTACTTATCCTCGTCGAGACTTCTCAGGTCACATAACTCAATACTCTCTGTGACCAAGGTTATACAGAAACCCTTGCGACTTTTATAGACAGATGAGACTCATTGAGAAATAAAATACATACAAGCGTACATTATATCTATCTAGACACTTCTCCATGCCTCTACTACAAATACTCTTAACAGATATTATTGCCTTGATCACAGAGTGCTAGTGATTATCCACATAGATAGATTACCGACATACCATACAATACACCATAGTCCAGTCAATAGGACACCTAAAGAGACAACACTGAGTACTTCGTCTCTAGTCTCATAGGCCCCACACTAGTTATGTCCTTACTTGCGAGATATAAAACGAGAAGTCACTTACATACTGTACAAGTCCCTAGAAACAAATAGTCCATATGACATAGTTACATGGTAGCAAGAGAGATAGAGTGATTGATTATTGGTAGACGTAAGATGTAACACGTACTCTCCACATTAAACAAGTAACTCTGGAAGGAATAATCCTTTCTCTGAGGACCTAAACAATCACTCAATCGATAATTGGTGATACCTAAAAGATTTGCGTATATTGCATAAAAATCGGATATGGTAGAGACTATCTTCTGTTCGCTGGCTTGTTGATTGAATTTCGCATTAGCTTTAGAATAACCAGCTTTTGTCGTAATCGTTGTAGAACCACTCTAGGGAAACGTAGTGCGTGAGAAAGGATACCATCGGAACAGTCTTCATAATACTACCTTACCCTCTTTAATGGTTATGCCTCCTTAAAGTATTGTCACATGCATTTAATATAAAACTTTGTATTAGGGGCCATGTAATGAGTCTTCAGACTACCTTACTTTGTGCGTTGCCTATAACGAAATATTAAGAATTGAAAGCGGGGTTTATATTCATCACGTTCATGACTAGGAAATACTTACACAAAATCATCACAAGTGTGACAAGGCAACTGGATATGATTAAGCAATCGATAAGTTAAGGCTTAATTAAGTAAATACATTCAATTATCAAAAAGTTTATCACCAGCAGATTCGATATAACTATTGATTAATAGTTAAACAAATCCAAGCCTCTCAGCCCTAGATTTACAAATCTTTCTATAAATATAAAAATATAAAAATAATCTTCTCTTAACCCTTAGAATTATGTTAGACCTTGATCAAGCCTTCCCAACCTATTCCTCTTGAGACACGAATAACAACCCCAAAGTCTAACCCTATACTACTCACTACCGCGAGCTCTCACGTGCACAGGCGAGAAGCTTGACACTCTCTGTCAGGACACAGCTCTACTTACTGTATATAGAAACCAACTTTCTCAGAGTCTGAGGACATGAACACCTAGAAAACGCCACGCTATGCCCGTGACGTCTCTTCTTATGCAATCACACGACTTCTGCGATTCACAATACGCAGCGCGTTCTTGCACACCAATTATCTGTTTCTCTCCAATCTGATCGCCCACCAACAACACCGTTCCTCCTTCACGCGCGATTCTTCTCTAGCTTCTCACTCTACGCACATGTATATCATTCACGCCGACTTACGCGACACACACTTCTGCAAGTCATACGTGTCTCAACGTTCTCTTCATCCTCTCAACATTCACTAATAGCTCTCGCGTCTTAAACTATTTACGCGACACACGAAATTGGACATTCCTATGATCTCTATATCTTTATGTGAATACTCTCACTTCCCATCGAATACTGTATAGCATGACTCAATCTCGCAATCGTGCATCAGTTGCACACAAAAACTCTTTTATTGAGTGACAATGTGAATTGATTTTCAACGCAGCAAATTTTTTTCCAAAAAATTTTTTTAATCCTTCAGTGGGTTTTTCAAATTCACTGGTTTCACTCAACGTCCGAGCATTTATTTGTCTAACTTTGAGACCGCTCCGGTTTGTGAGAAACTGGCTAGTGCAGCTGCGAAACCTCTGTCCAAGGAGATGCTTCAGAATTCTACCTGATCAGCAGGCAGGTATTTATACTTAAATAACGGGGAAACCGTGTCTTCTAGCAGACCTTAATTTCAATTCAACGAAAGTGAACAAAGACACGTTCGTTTTTTGATCACAACATATACTTGCAGGAATTTTCCCTGACGTTACGTTAGCAGCGTGATGACAAGAACATGTCAATTCACAACCTCAACGCCCACCTAACTTACTGTTCAAATCAAAGACAACCATGATTAATGAAAAACCTACAACACAACTTTCCTCCGCAACAGAACTCTGACTGTGCATATCAATATCCAATAAAAAGTGTGACATCCGTCCCAAAGGTCACAAAAATACGATAGAGGCAATACCAAAACACGGATGAAATAACGAGATTTACTATGGCTTGGCCGATGAATCTCCAAAGAAAGCACATAGATCACACAAAGTCAATGTAACCAAGCTCTAAGATCATTACAGATATGCGACCCAGAAATCAATGCATGAAGAATATCAAAACTATCTAGCTAAACACAAGATCAAGATTTGCTAAGCTTTAAATTAGTATTTTCTAGGGTTAACCTCCTATTAAGGGGGAGTTTGTAAATATTTGAAAAGACATGGTTCACCCATTATAATTGTCCGTTTATTGTTTCTTGTATGTCAAGATAGTTAATGTAAACACATTGTATTGCGGCTAGTAATTAAACCCAAAGTGTAAAGCCCTCTACCAAGCCTACCCGTTTTTGTAGTACTATATAAGTCCCTTCCATGCCATGGAAGAGTTGGGTTAACCATTTCATTTATACAAGTTCATTTTCTACTCACTAGTAAAGGTTCCTCTTCCTTTTTCTCTTAGAACATGCTAATCCTCTACAGTCCTCTAAGTCTTGCATTCCTCGACTACTGTTTTCTAATGTAGAGACGCGAACATACATCTCTACCCATCCACTAAAGTGAACCGACAGAACACGTACTATTCAATTTCAGCTATTCACCGATTCTCTACAACTCAATTCACCTCACATTTAGATACAGATTAGTCAAGCAATAATGTGGGTAGTTCTCAGTATTGATTATGTATGTGATATTATCATGTAAGTACATTATCCCTCTACATCATGATATCTTAACTAAGCTTCGCGTTTCACCACATTTTAATGCGTGTGTATACTTATAGATATCTCAACATGTTCCTTTCAACACTCTAGATACTCTTATCATTGCAGCGGGCGGGTCACATCTCTTGATACACAACAAATTAATAGCGAGAAACCCACTCCTACATGAGAGATATACACCAGTCAGAGCAAATTAGCTCTCTTGTGAGGAGCCGATAGCGAATATATCTCCTCTTCCCGAGATAACACACACACTAGAGACCTTGAGCGAGAAATGTCTCATATGTGCTACTGATGTTCTCTATATTCACACTTCAGTATCTTCTCAGCACATATTACAACGATCATGAACAATCTTACAACGAGTATGAGCCAACACACTCATAACACACACAAGTACAACATCTCTAGTTGTGATCACCTGACAACCCTTCTTAGAAATTGAGTCTCATTCAAAAGACATGCCTATCACCACAATAGGTGACACATTTTTTATCTTAGCCAAAACAAAATGGCAGACTATGACTCTCCAATTAAACTGCCTCTCTAACAAATACATAAAAAGTCATGCCCGAAAAAAAAGGTGAAGCCAAGTTTCAGGTACAGACTACAACCTACATACGTACACATCACAAACTCTAAAATAGCACAACAGTACCTAGATTACCATCCTAAAAGGTGATCATATTCTCTCATAACACATTTACATAAAACAATCACAATATCACATAAATATGTTGTTGATAATTCAACTATGTTAAGCAAGACCCAAATCGAAACGTGAAAAAGAAGAGATATTGAATAAGTGAAACATTACCATTACTTAGTTATCAGATCACAATAACCCACCGAATAGTTGTTTCGATAAAAACATAAAACGTTTCGAACATCTTAACCAATCAAGACATAACAAAACATCCAAAATTCAAAAAGGACCAAAAAAAGGATCCAGAACTAAAAAAGTGAACACAAAGAAAACTAAAAATCATGAATTTCTTATATTACAAGAATGCGTGATGTTGACAATTTGTAGCGCACCACTTCATTACCTTTACATATCGAACTCAACAGCCAAATAATCCGCCTTTTTGTAACCTCTTGAGGAACAATAATCCACACACATCAACATCAATACAGATGGATGGTTAGAAGAACTAATCCATATTCTTAGACTAACCACAAATAAAAAACACCTCTTTATACATAGCTTGTAAATTTTTCAAACAAACGAAACATCACATTGTTATATAACATGTCAACAACAAACCATTAAAATCTATAAAGACCTAATGGATATCTAAACAAAGCGAGTAAACCAACAAACACAAAGTACTGCACATAGGACCCATCATTCTAGCACATCTATAAGTTAGTCAATAAGAGTTTTGAAACAACAGTGCCATTATCAGCGAAAACACAATTCAATGAATTCACAATAGAAAAAACAATACACTCTCATTATACACTAATCATAAGTTCATAATCCTGCATTACCCACATAAGTTCATAACAATGGTGGCTCAAGGTATTGTCAAAACAGAAATGCAGGTACTGTGGTGGCAAGCCAGTCAGGTCGGGTCATACTTTAATAATGGCCCAAACGGGTTGGGTCGGTCAAAACTACTAAATTCACAAGCAGATAACAAACTAGTTTAGAATAATGAAACACCTTAAAAAAATCATATCTCCTGCTGCTAATAAGCATTAAAAATGAGAAAAGCATATAACAAATTTTAATATAAAATCCTAAACACCACCTAAGTTATGATTTATAAATATATGTAAACAACAGCAGCTCAATTACTTCCTTGATTTCATGAAAACATACTGAAATCATACACTATTTTCGTTATAGCCATACTTATTATAATTGGTATAAAAATATAGAAACCATACAACTCAACAAATTAATAACAAAAAAACATATAAAACTACTTACATTAACTTCTAAATGAGTCATTTCTGGAACAACGAAATTATTGGACACATCACTCATTGAAAAGCACACAGTATCTGTAGTTTCGCACTTGGATTACCAATTTAGATCTTAAAACAGACGGTGAATTTTTTAGTTTTGACACCAATTCTACCCATTTTTAAAACCCATCATACCTGTTTTTTTAAATGGAAAGATGATTTTTTACAAACCCACAAACCCCAACATCATCTTTGTTAAAAACCCAAAGAACCCTAAACTTACTAAAATAATCTAACTGAACTTCATCCTATTATCACACTATTGGTCAAACTTTGACGAAGGACCTAACTCAAAACAGAAATGCAAAGACCATGACACATCTAAACTTAATGCATAACCATGACACACGAGATTCATACATCAATGGTGGCCCCAGGGATGTAACACTATGTAGAAACTGTCAAATACTATGAAAATAAAATTCAGCAAAGAGACCGATATCGTCACAGAACACTCAATACTGCAGCCCTTGCACAAACCACACCCTACAATACAATGTTCTTGCCAACTTGTGCAAACACCTCAAAAAACATAAACAACAAACCAACATGCACCCATTCAGACACATAATGTCTAAGAAGCCAAAAAAGTTTCCACCGATAGCAAAAGAGGTCTAGAGCCATGAGATCACTCCATAAATCAACAGTTTAGAGAACAACTAACCTACCAAACTATGCTTGTTCCCAACCACACACTGTGACAATACAAGGTAAAATATCTAATGACAGTCCACTACTCCATATCCTCGAAAGGTAATTATCCAGAACATCGCGAATGATGAACAAGAAAGTCTACAATGAAGATGGAAATCCTTTCCTAGAGCAACAACTAAACCAAGCTCTTGTAGGTACATGTGAGATTGCCTCTAATAGATCAAAACTTGTGACAAATGAAAGCAACGATGGTGCGATTCTTTATGAATCAAACTTGTTCCAGGCAGTGAATTGACGAATAGTTTTTTGAAAAACCTTTCGATGTGCTCAACAACTGATTTTCGAGCACATTGACTGTGTATATCTTTCAAAACAAATGTGTTTTTGAAGAAATTTGATTTTATGATACAAAACCGTCGATGTGTCACAAAAACTCTTTTTTGAGTAACACGCGATTGATTTTCAAATCAATTTTTTTCATTAATATAGTGGTTTTATAATTCACTTGGAGTTCACTTCAACGTACGAGTGCTTTGTCTACTTTGAGACGCTCCAGTTTGAGAACGGCTAGTACAGCTGCGAAACCCTGTCAATGAGATTCTTCAGAATTCTACCTGATCACAAGCAATATTTATACTGAATAACGGGGAACCGTGGTTCTTGCAACCTTATTCAACAAAAGTGAACAAAGACACTTTCGTTTGTTTATCACTAACATATACTTGCAGGAATTCCCGACGGTAGACGGTAGCAGCTGATGGCAAGAGACAGGTCAATTCACAACCTCATGCCCACACTTAATGTTACTAATCAAAGACATCATGATGACTGAAAAACCTACAACACAACTTCCGCAACTCTGATGTGTGCTATCATGATCCATAAAAGTGTGAGCATGCCGGTCCAAAGGTCACAACATTACATGGAGACAATACCATAACAAGGATGATTAAGAGATTTACTTAGCTGTGAAGATTGACTCAAAGGAAATCTCCAAAGATCACACACACAAGTCAATAGGAACTAATGCATCTAATATCCAATTACATTATGTACACAGAAATCAATGCATGAAGAATCAAAGACTACGAGCTAAACACAAGATCAAGATTGCTAAGCTTAAATTAGTATTTTCTGAGGTGACCTCCCTTAGGGGGAGATTGTTAGATATTAGAAAAAGACTCGGTCACCCTATGTAATTGTACCTTTATTGTTTCTCTTTATAGTTAAGTAGTAAATGTTATTAACATTCGTAATGGGCCAGTATTAGAACCCAAGAGTGTAAGCCCTCTACCAAGGCCTAGCCGGTTTATTGTAAATTACTATATAAGCCTCTTCCATGCATGGCGAAGAGTTGGGTTAGTCATATTTCATTATACAAGTTCATTTTCTCTCACCTAGAAAGTTCTCTCTCACATTCCTCTCTCTGGAACTTGGCTAAAACCACTAGTCATTCGATTAGTTTTATGAATTTCCAATAACCTACATAATGTCACAATTTTTAATTTTTTACTTATATCCAAAATTTACAAATTATCTGTGGCAGGTTTAATGAAAGCCATATGGGATTAATGATTCTTCTTTTCATTTTATGATTATTTATTTCTTTAAATCGATTTTGCGGGCGGCGTATCCTCGAATTTATGAACCAAAACTGAATTGTGGAGGAGGAGTACTCAAACCGAACCAGACCGAGTTTTGGCAGTTATCCACAGATTGGTTAACAGCTAACCGAGTGAGCAAATAACACACACAAGTACACAGTTAGTGTCCAACCTGAACCTTTAGAAATGAGCTCATTCAAAAGTCATGCCTAACCAAAAGGTGATATTTTTATCTTGCCAAACAAAATGGCAGACATTACTCACCAATTAAACTTGCCTAACAAATATACAAAAGTCATGCCCAACCAAAAGGTGATCCAAGTTTCATGTAGACACAACCTACTAGTACACAAAACTCTGAAATATCAAAAGTACTAGAATTAGTTATATAAATATATACAAATAGACTAAGTAATAATACAACAAAAAAATTTTAGGACAAAAAACAAAGAAAATAAAAATAAAAAAAAAACAAATTACACAAAAATATACAACTCCGAGTAGGGGGGGAAACTGAAAATACAACAAACTAAAAAGCTCTAAACTTACTTAAAACTTAAATTCTACTTTTTAAAACTAAAAAAAAACTACTTCCTTTCTTGCTGTTACATAAGCCTTTAAATAGGGAAACGACTAAGTCTTGTGCTTTCTTTTTTTCTTCGTCTTTGTGCTTTCTTGTACACACAAAAGAGAGTTGTGTTACTTGTGTGAGTGCAATGCCAAGCAAATCGTGTCCCTCCATTTCCCTTGATGCCCAAGCCGAGAGTTATAAGCCATTGATGAGGTTTTGTGTGGGTTTGGATTGCCAACATGGCAATCCATGTGGGGGGTTGTGGGGTTGAAGATTGTGATGGGTTTGGCTGGTTATGGAGGGTCAAACGAGGATGAAAATGACATGGGTGGGGCATGGTGGAAATGGCGGGAAACACATGGAAGGGATGTACAGTGTTTTAAACGTATAAGTGGAAGTTTGGGAAGATGGCAGTTTTAGTCCCTTAAAGATATATCTATCCTTGCACCCATCGTCCTTGTTGTTAATTAACTTTGGGGACTTGGCAAAACAAGTCCCCAAGAGTTATATTGCACTTTGCACAAACAGTCCTTGGTGTATACAAGTTAGGAGGCTTGACAGTTTTGACCCTTGGACTACATCTTTGGTCAATTGGCAGAATGCACCCTTGCCCTTCATTTTCTCTTTTCTTCATTAAATGTAAGTTTAGGGTTTTTGCAATTTCAACCCTCAAACTTATATTTCTTGACTTTTTGACTTTCTGGCTTCGGGGTTGACTTGGGTTGACTTTTGTTGACTTTGGCTTGGACTTTGACTTTGTCTTTTCCTTGTTTTTCCATTCCGAGTCCGGTTTTGTCGATTTGGCTTCGTTTTTCGTCCTTTTCTTAATTATCCGTTCCTGCACAATACAATTAGCAAAACAAGCGTGTATTTGGCATTTTAAGTCCGTTTTTGGTTATTTTAGCTCGTTTTTAAAGGCAAAAGGTATGTGTAATTAAACACATACCAAAATCCCCCATACTAAGGTATTGCCGTGTCCTCACGCAATGCTATGAAGTAAGCATTTGAAAAACTAAGAATCTCGAAAACCCTCGACTAATAACTAGAAAAGTAGCTAAGTGTTCATCGAGGAAATTAAAGATTCAAGAGTTTTGAAAATCCCCCGTTTACCAATTTTTTTGTATGTACTCCTATTCTACCATCTTTTTGTATTTTTCAATTTTCTAGAACGTTTTGACTTTCGTTATTTAATAACTTTGAGGGATTATAGAACAAGATGCATTTCGATCCGAGAATGCCCCTAAAAGGATAAGTTCATCGTTCCCGACTTTTCACTTATTCCAAACCAAGCTTAAAACGAAATCACTGTTAAGTATGAGAGGCACTGACTTTGCTGAGGATTGCAGACTCTGAGCAGGACACCTGCTAGGGATCCAGCACATCCTGATGTACCGGAGGAGGCCGGTAGTAGTTCTTAGATCTGGTTATGTCTTAGCTATGTTGTATAGCCTACTAAGTATTACAGGGTAACTCTCGGCTAGTAAGGCTTTACGTTTTATTTTCATTTTATAACCTAATGGTAGTGATCATTTTGTAACCGAATCGGTCATGTATGTTTTCATGATTATATATAGAGTGGGATGTATTATGTCATGTCTGTAATCGAATTTATTATGAATGAATGTCGATTTAGCTACACCATTGTTAATATTCAATTCAGTTGTATGTTTAACTGTGTGTTGTGATCTCACTTTATTTATTTTGTATATGTCATGTCATGGTTATGATTTGTATGAAATCTAACGGGTGTTGTATTTTCTTGTGATTTGAAGAAAATGGCTCCAAGGAAAACACCCAAAACCAGAACCACACCAGCCACAACAACCACCCCCACTACTTTATGACTGATGAGCAACTTAAGAGATTAATTGCCCAAGGAGTTGCTGACGTGTTGGCCAGAACTAGATGCCACCAGGAAGCGAAAATGGCGGAAGACAGCATGACTTCGGGAATGGGTGTGGGAAGGGATTATAAATCAAATAACGTCATTTATTATATCATTGTACTCATCTATTTTGCACCACTTTTTATATAATTATTGAATTCTTTGGTACTCTATTGCTTTAAAGTTAATAAATGCAGTAATTCAGGATGTGCTATGTGTTTGTGAAGGACAGCTAAAAGGCAAATAATTTGGAGCTAAAAACAAAAAGACATTTGAGATTGCTGAAACTTTCACCAATACGGCCGTAATTAACTTAAGAGATACGGGTATCTACGCCAAGATTTAAGGAATACGCGTTTGACCAATTCCTAATCAGCGTATCCATGCTGTTTACATACGCCGTATCTATTGAGGATAACTATTCTGAAGTACAGTAATCAGTAAATTGAGAATTGATATCGAAGATTTATTACGAAAATAACTGTGCACTCCAAGGAATCCAGCAAAGCCGTATCGACCTTTGGCTGGATACGCGTTACGAGTCTTTTTCAGACACTATCAATAGAAGACTCAAAAACGAGTTTTTAATGTGCAATATCATATTCTTTATACCATACTCACTAAAGACGAATCTTAAAAGAGAAGATCAGCCACCAAGGTCAAGCATTAATCACGAATCCATAGAAGACATCGTGTAATTTTTACTCTCTTAATCGTTTGATTTTCATTGTTTGATCACGCTTGTATAATTAGAATGGTTGTGGCCTAATACCCTCGGGTATTAGCCATCTTAATGAAAGTTCAATGTTTGGTTTGTTTCAAAAAATTGATTTTCTAATTTTCGTTGTTATTTATTATCGTTATCACCTCAAAGCATACTTAGTTTATGTGTTTTGAATATGCGACCTATCATTCAACTGGATCTAGTGATACAGACCAAGTAATCTAGATACCGGGATAGCTCTCCATATCGTGTTTCATATTACTGGACCAATAGGATCACAAATAACGTTCTGTCTTTGTCTTTTGATTATGAGCTTAGTTGGACCGGTAGGTGACCCGTTTATGTTTTAGCAATCATGCTCTTAATTAACTGATAGAGATTTGAATAGTAGACTACCAATATATAAAACCCCATCAAACAATAAGTGGGTAAAGTCCCGTTGGGCTAGGGTTTTAACAAGATCACCATTGCTTTAATTCTCTAAGATAAATTATAATTAAACTAAATGATGCTTTATTCGGATGCGTTAATTGTGACAGGATTAATCGTGTCTAGGTCTTAGGATGATGTCCTGCCTTAGTTTTAAGAATGATATGCCGCTTCAAGATAAGTAAATCATTGCACTAAAACAAATAAACTAGCATAGAACCGGATTTAATATGGCTAATACGGTTTTCTATCATTTGGCTTGTACCGCTTTTCAATCTTCTAATCTTCTTTTTTTGTGTTTATTGAGTATTGAATTGGTATTTGTTTCCACCAAACCTGTGCCAGTCTCTCAGGCTGAAAACCCCCATATCAATAGACAACGTACATAGCATAGGTTTAACCAGTAAATAGACTAATTAAAATACTGATAGAATATAGGATTAATATTCCACTCTTAGTGTTCGACACCCTACTTACCGCGAACTCCATCTTGACCGGGTACACTACTCGTTAAAGTGTTGTTTTAAGTTTGTCGGCTAAATATAAATTTAAAACTTGATAATCAAATAATTGACCCTACACGACAGCACATCAGGTTTTTGGCGCCGTTGTCGGGGAGTAAAATAATTAAACCTTATTCCTTTTAGTATTTCTAACCATTAATTTAAATTAGTTTAGTATAATCTAATTATTTAAATTCTGTTTGTATTTATTCGCATTGTGTGTTTTAAATTGTTTGTTTAAATTCCCACATTTAATTGTTTTTAAATAGTATTATGTTCTGACTGATCACCTGATACGCCGTATCCACTAGTTGGATACGACGTATCAAACCTTCTGATCAAAACAGCGTATTGAGTTTTTACTGTCTAAATGGCGTATCTGTTTTCCAAACAATACGGCGCATTCAGTTAACTCTATACGGCGTACTTATATTCAACAGACCTACACGGCGTATTCATATTAATTGGATACGGCGTATTTGTCATCTGATACAGCTGACGATGAAGAATCGTTATCCACTCCCAAGGATCGATGATTTATTTGACCAACTACAAGGATCCAACGCTTATTCTAAGATAGACCTGCGATCAGGTTATCACCAGCTGCGAGTATGTGAAGAAGATATTCCGAAGATGGCATTCAGAACTCGATATGGTCATTACGAGTTCTAAGTTATGCCATTTGGTTTAAAGAACGCACCGACGGTATTCATGTATCTCATGAATCGGGTGTGCAAGCCATATTTGGATAAGTTTGTGATTATCTTTATTAACGATATCCTTATCTATTCAAGGAACAAAAAGGAACATGAAGAACATCTTAAGGCAATTATGAAATTGCTTAAGAAAGTGGAGTTGTATGCTAAATTCTCTAAATGTGAAATTTATATTCCCAAGGTATAATTTCTTGACCACGTGATTGATAGCCAAGGCATTCATGTGGATCCCGCCAAGATCGAATCCATAAAAGATTGGGCATCTCCTAAAACACCAACGAAGATTCGTCAATTTTTAGGTCTTGCTGGGTATTACCGAAGATTCATTGAAGGATTTTCGAAGATCGCTAAGTCAATGACCAAGCTTACTTAGAAAGGAGTTAAGTTTGATTGGGGTGACAAGGGGGAAGCCGCCTTCCAGTTAAAAAAGCAGAAGTTGTGCAGTGCGCCAATTCTGGCTCTACCTGAAGGAAGCGAGGATTTTGTTGTTTATTACGATGCTTCACATAAGGTATTGGGTGATGTATTAATGCAAAGGGAGAAAGTAATTGTTTATGTATCACGCCAATTGAAAATTCATGAGAAAAACTATACGACTCATGATTTGGAACTTGGATCGTAAAGTGTTTTTTGGCACCTAAAAAATTTTAGAGACCCTATTATACGAAAACCAAGTGTACTTTGTTTACACCAATCACAAGATTTACCAAACACATTCTGGATTCTTGATCAAAATTAGCTTTAACATGAGACAATATCGTTGGTTAGAGTTGCTTAGCGATTACGATTGTGAAATATGTTACCACCTAGGGAAAGCAAACGTAGTGGCCGATGCCTTAAGCCATAAAGAACAGAATAAGCCATTATGGGTTTGAACCTTAGTAATGACTAATAGGTTTTGAATATCGTCCTGGCAGCGGGACGAGGAGTGGGGGGGGGTGGGGCGGGGGGGGAGGGGGGGGGGGGTGGGAAGCTCAAATATAGGCACAAAACCATAAAGAACCCCTTCAAAAATGGGGAAGACGTAGGGGGAGGTATGATCAGGGTAAGGGGGATTTACGATGGGAAGAGAGGTTAAAACCAACCCACGTGCGTCGGTGAACTCGATGCTTAAATGGAGGAGTTGGTTACAGGTTAGGGTGATTTAAGACTGTTGATGCATACAGCTAGTCCCACAAGTTTAAAATACTCTAGCCATGGGGGGGCCAGGTTCTAACAGATGTATCTAGACGGGTGGGTGGGGGAAGAGAGCTTTTTTGGTGCGCCCGAAGTGGAGGTAGGACAATAGCCACCTATGTTAGCAAATGTTTGACATGTGCTAAGGTTAAGCCTGAACACCAAAGGCCATCGGGTTTGTTGGTGCAACCCGAGATACCTCAATGGAAGTGAGATAATATCACTATGGATTTTATCACGAAGCTTCCTAAGTCGTTACAAGGTTATGACACCATTTGGGTGATTGTTGATTGACTTACTAAATCCGCAATCTTCTTACCAATGAGGGAAACTGATCTCATGGAAAGATTGGTAAGAATGTACCTGAAAAAGGTAGTTACGAGGCATGGAATACCTGTCTCAATCATTTGTGATCGCGACCTTAGGTTCACATCAAATTTTTTGAGGTCACTTCAGAAGGCCTTGGGTACGAATTTGGATATGAGTACTAAATACCATCCACAAACTAACTGACAAAGCGAGAGAACTATTCAAACTCTCGAGGATATGTTGTGTGCTTGTGTGATCGACTTTCGAAAGGGTTGGGTTAACCATTTACCATTAGTTAAGTTTTCATATAACAATAGTTATCACGCTAGCATCAAGGTTGCACCATTTGAAGCACTTTATGGTCGAAAGTGTCGTTCACCTGTTTATTGGGCAAATGTTGGAGAAGTTTAACAACACCGGTCCAGCGGGGGGGGGGCGGGGGAGGGGATTTAAGGAGAAGACCGAGATGGCATCAGATCAAGCAAAGAATTTAAGCCGCTCATGATCGACAAAAGAGTTACACCAATTTAAAGCGTAAGCCGATGGAATTTCAAGTTGAAGATAGAGTTATGCTTAAGGTTTCACCTTGGAAAGGGTTCGTACGTTTTGGCAAACGGGGGAAGTTAAACCCCAGGTATGTTGGACCATTCAAGGTGTTGGAAAAGGTTAGATCCGTTGCTTACAAGATTGAGCTTTCTCAAGAGCTGAGCAGGGTTCAAAATACGTTTCATGTATCCAACTTGAAGAAGTCAAAAAGCCCCCAATGGGGAGCCCATGCATGCATGAATGGAAGGCGGCCCGCGGCATGGCCCCGCATGGCATGGGTAAATGCCCCCGATGAACATAGCCGTTCTGTTGGATGGACTTCATATTGATGACAAGCTTCACTTCATCGAGGAACCAGTAGAAATCATGGATCATGAAGTTAAGCAATTGAAACAAAGCCGCATTCCAATCATTAAGGTTCAATGGAACTCTAGGAAAGGTCCTGAGTTTACATAGGGACATGAGGATCAATTTCGAAAGAAATATCCGCATCTCTTCACAAAAACCGCACCGTCGTCAAGTGCCGCGTCTTAAGCCTTGAGGACAAGGCTCATTTAACGGGGGAAGACTATAACACCCCGTGTTTTCAGGTCATTTTACAACGTCATTTATTTCACTATTTATTTTTAGTCTTGTACGCGTTTGCTTTTAATTTTAATCGTTAAGTTGAATCGCGTAAGCTAAAAATTGTCATTCAACGTAAACGGGCATCAAACAATTAAATGTTTACGTCAAGCAAGTGTTAGATAATTATTTGGAGGATAATTATTAACTTTGCACATTTTATTTTTATTGGTTACGTAAAGTGTTTACGTTTCACGATAAAATACATTTAGGCATTCACGGAACCACCAAAATTTATCTACGCTTTAACAAATACCAATTATTATACCTAATACTCAAAGCTTTATAAAACTTCACCCATGATATTCGTTGTATCTGAATTTTATGTATAAGAATTAAACCAAAAGATACACATTACAAGTTTACACTTTATACTTAACCTATATATCTTAAAACTACAAGTATTGCAAAAAGATAGCAACACAAAAATTTAGTGTGCTCGTGTCTGTCCGCGATGATAGTTTTATTGTTTTGTTTGGGGCGGCATACAAGAAGAAAAGGGGGGGGGGGGGGTGAGGGGGGGGGGGGGGGGATATTGAATGTATAATGTGAGACCAAGGGGATTAGTCGGGACACAAACGATTTTACTAACTAAGACTTGTACAACTAAAACTCTTTATAACTTAAGTACATGACTAGTTAACTTGACCAAAATTCTTCCTTGTTTCACTCATCTTGTCTTGAACTCCCTAATAGTGATCTTGACTAGTCCATTGTAGTATATAAAGGAGAGTGGCGGAGGCGTAGTACTTATTCATTCATTCATAGATCTCATTACTAGAAAACGGTGTTCAGCTCATGTCAGCGACGAGAGGGTGGTGAGCGGTTCTCCTAACCACTACTAAACACAAACACCCCTAAATAATCCATAAAATTTTTCCTACCAAGTATTGCGAGGAGTGGGAGGGGGGATGCTAAACAACATATCTAAGGTATCCTAAGGTGTATTGAAGGCTTGGTTTAGTATTTAAAATGGGTAATCAAGAAAAGTGCAAGATTAGGGTTTTCTTGGAAATTAGGGTTTTCTAGTCTTGGAAGCTTGGGTTTTGATTCTAAACTAGGGTTTAAAATTTGTTTCTCTTCATCATACTTCATCCAAAGGTCATCTAAAAACCCTACACTCTTTACATTTGTGATTTTATGTGTATATAATGTTTATATAGTAAATAACCATCTAGGAAACATATTAACATGTAAAATGGATTTTTACTTTTGATCATGGTTTGATACACTTTTTCATATGCTATATTGATGTTAAGAACATGTTGGAATGGAAGTATAAAGCGGGGGGTAAAGGGGAGGCGGGCGGGGGGCGGGGGATTGTGCTGATTAATTTATAAAAGTATATATAAATTAATTGTTTACAAGTTTATTTATTAGTTTATAAGTAGGACATGATATTCTTGGACCAAGATCATTGGAAAAATGATGGACTAAAGGACCTAAAGTATATGAGACATGTGTTATAAAGTGTTATAGTAGACTTGTAACAAATTTACTAAGCTAAAACCTTATAAAAATAGTTTTATAAACATTTTAATCAAATGATCCAAACTTGTTGTTTGAAATTCGAAAATAAAGTAATTGTTTTATGTTTTTATAAAATACTACATGTCATGAAGATCGTAGGCATATAGAGAACTCAAAAATCCGAGCTATAACGAATAAGATACGCCATTTGCAAGTTTTACGATAATAAATGCTTTTATAAAAACAATTTTATAAAAACTTATTATTTTCCAATTCTGATAAATATATATAAGTATTTTTCACGGAAAGTACATATTTTTAGGATTCCAAAACATTAAGAATCATAATTATTGGATCAATAACGAAGGAGTTATGGATTTTTCATGTTTACGATAATAAATACTTTTATAAAAATAAAGCATTGTTCACATTAGATACTTTTTGGAAAATATCATATTTAGATAGAACTTTTAATTACGAAGACGTGCTCGAAGGAATCACTAAAATCAGAATTAAAACGAATAAGATGCGACTTTTACGAGATTATGATAATTAAAATTATAAAAATAAATTTATAAAAGTGCATGAACAGTAAAAAGTACTGGTTATCAGAGGACTTAAAATACTAAAATGTAATATTTTGATAAATCTTCTTAATACGAAAGTGTGGACATAAAGAACGTACGAAACGGGCTTAAAAC
>BQNB010015726.1:55885-67403 GCA_026074375.1 Tanacetum coccineum | reverse complement strand
ATACATTCAAAGTTTCTACTATAGTTGTGTTAGATTTATCTAATATAACTAAACCTTAAACAAGCTTTTAAGGAATTCAATCTACTAAAGTGGGATCAATAATTGAGCCTAGACCAGTGAACATAATGTTAGATTTAAGAAAAAGACTCGGTCACCCCGTGTATTTTACAGTTTATCGTAGCTCGTAGTTTAATGTTAATTGTATGACATACGGTAATGGGCCGAGTATAAACCTATACGTGTAAGCCCATACTAAGGCCATTGGGCTGGTTTTGTAAGACATATAAACACCTCTTCCATCCTATGGAAGAGGTGGTTGGTCATTTCATAATTCAAGTATTACTTTCTCTTACTAGAACTTTTCTCTCTAGTTGTTTCTCTCTCTAGAATTCAGCCTAACCCTTATTCTTCCATTGTGTTATGATATCTAATATCCTAAAATTTGTATCAGAGCTCATGGGATGATTAGATTATGTGTATGTGCGTTTTGTTGCTTAGTTTAGATCAAAAAGTGTACTTTTTAAGGTTTATGGTTCGTTTGCTCTTTTCTCTTAGGTTTTGATCTTTGTTTAAATCTTAGGTGTTTTGAAGTATTTATATCATTTGTAGTAATTATTTTTTTGGTTAGAATATAAATCAAGCAAAAATGTCTTAAAGGGTGATTTTTATTTTTAGGTGTTTTTAGGTGAAGATTTACTTTTTTCTTGCCGGCGGTTGCTATTTTGTTTAATTTCGTCACGTGGTTTGTCAGGAAAAGTACTCATAGACTGCGATTTGTCAGAAACTGATTGTACATAGGTTTTGTCTTATGTTTGAACAACGTAAGTTTTGTCTTATTTGAAAGCGGTTTGTTAGATAAGATAGTGACATCAGTTTGTCTTTTAGTGATAGCGGTTTGGATAGATAGCGGTTTACACGTTTTGAAGAATTATTCCTTTCATACCGGTTTACGAAACAAACCTTTGTCGGTTTGATTTTTAGGCAGCGGTTTGGAGTTTTTCTTCACAGCGGTTTACTATTATTATAATCACAGCGGTTTGCTTGGTAGCAGTTTACAGGTTTTTGCAGATTTATACTTTAACAGCGGTTTAGGAAACAAAACTATAGCGGTTTGATTTTCTAGCAGCGGTTTGGTGTAAATTTCTTAACAGCGGTTTACCTAGGATTATTTTTTAATAGTATTGGTTTATCCATAGCGGTTTGTGACCGGTTTTGAAGATTTATTCCTTGTAGCGGTTTACTAAACTAAACTCTGGCGATTTGTTGAGTTCATAGCGGTTTGGCAACTTGACAGTGGTTTGGTAGTCAAGACAGCGGTTTGGTAACCTAGGCAGCGGTTTGAGCTACTGTTTATAATATTTGCGAAATTTTTCAAAATTTCGACTTAACAAAACTAAAACACAAAACACTTAATCAAACTTACCACTCTTAACATACACTCAATAATCATTGAACGATCATCTCATATCATTTCACAATCACTTATGATGGCTAATTTTTCTGAAGATATCTAAAGTGCCAGTTCTGATACCCGCCCACCAATGCTTGATAGGTATGATTTTGAGTCTTGGCAACAACGTATTCGTTTGTACTGTTTGGGAAAAGAGAATGGGGAAAACATACTTCAGTCGATTGATGAAGGTCCATTTAAGATGGGAATGTTCAGAGAAACATTTGCTGAAGGTGCTGAAGGTGCACTTCATCTAGGACCAGAATGGGATAGAGTCGTTGCAGACCTTACACCAGAAGAAAAAGAGAGGTATAAAGCTGACATTCGTGCAATGAATATTCTACTTCAAGTTTTACCAAAAGACATCTACACACTCATTAAACAATACACTGACGCCAAAGACATTTGGGATAATGTGAAGATGCTCTTGGAAGGTTCTGAGTTAACGAAAGATGAACATAAATCACAGCTATACGATGACTTTGAACACTTTCATCAGAACAAAGGAGAAACTATTCATGAATACTATGTCAGGTTTACAAAGCTCATTAATGACATGAGAAACATCAAGATGGCTATGCCTAAAATGCAGCTTAACTCAAAAAATTTGAACAACCTGTTGCTTGAATGGGGTAGATTCGTGATTGTAGTCAAACTAAACAGAGGATTGAAAACATCTAACTATGATCAGCTGTATGCTTACTTAAAGCAACACGAGCCACATGCTAATGAGAACAAGATGATTTTGGAAAGATACAATCAACATGCCATTGATCCTCTTGCCTTTGTATCTAATGTTTCACCTCATCAGTACCCTATACAATCATCGGCTATTCTACAATCTACATATGTCCTACTAGTTACCCATCAACCACAATTTGCTGATAACACACAACTTGATTCAGGTTTCACCCCAACTGATGACTTGATTGAAAACTTAACTAAAATAGTTGCCCTACTCACCCAATCCTTCAAAACATACCTTCCTCAAACTAACAATCAACTAAGAACTTCATCTAACACAAGGAACCAAGCTACAGTTCAAAATGGTAATGTTTTTGTTCGGAATGTTTAGGGTAGACAGAACAGAGGTCAGGGGAACAATGCAAGGGGAGTAGTTGCAGCTGGAAGTGAGCGATTTTAGAACAGAGTTGGCAATGCAAATCCTGGTCAAGCAAAGCCTATTAAGTGTTATAACTGCAATGGAATAGGGTACATACCAAGACAATTCACTCACCTAAAGTGACAACACCAGTGGAACAATGCAAGGGGAGAAGTTGCAGCTAGAAGTGAGGGATTTCAGAACAGAGTTGGCAATGCAAATCCTGGTCAAGCAAAGCCTATTAAGTGTTATAACTGCAATAGAATAGAGTACATAGCAAGACAATGCACTCACCCAAAGCGACAACAGAATTCATAATACTTCAAGGACAAGATGTTGCTGATGTAAGCTCATGAGAATGGAGTGGTTTTGGATGAAGAGCAGTTGTTATTTATTGTAGGTGGACAGACTAACAAGTTTGATGATGTTGTGATGAGGCACCAGTACAAGATTTGGCACTCAACAAGGACCACATCTTTCAAGCTGATCAATGTGATGCTTTTGACTCTGATATTGATGAGGCTCCTACTGCACAGACCATGTTCATGGCAAATCTATCTTCAGCCGACCCAATCTATGATGAAGCTGGTCCATCATATGATTTGGACATTCTATCTCAGATACAAGATCATGATAACTATCTATATAGTATTGGTGAGTATCATGAAGTACACGAGATGCAAAATGATGTACAACTAAACTACATTGTTGACGCAGATGCTGAATATAAGAGTGATAGTAATATTATTCTGTATGATCAGTATGTGAAGAACAACACAGAGCAAGTTGTACAAAGTAATGTATCTTCTGTGCCAAATGATGCTTTATTGATGATAATCAATGATATGCATGAACAGGCTGCCCAATGTGTCTCTACGAATGAGCATAACAAAGTATTTAATGAATCATTAACTGCTAAGCTTACGAGATATAAGGAACAAGTCCATATTTATGAAAAAAGGGCAAGGTTTGAATTAACTAAACGAGAACAAAAGATTGATGAATAAATGAGAATAATTATCACTAGCTGTAACATTAAGGAAGAATCTTTGAAAAAGGAACTTCATTATGTAAAAATGCAACAAAATTCTACCATTGACCATAACAAGACAATGAAAGATGAGGTAGCAACTTTGAAAAGGATTTTAAACAGAAAGAAAATAAATACCTTAAAGATTTTTTGGATATGAATTGAAACCTTTAAAAGAAAAAGTTGAAGATAATTTTTCAAACAAGATCAGTCTCTTCAAACCGTACACATGTTATGCAAACCAAAACCTTTTTTCGATGAAACGAAAAAGGTAGCAATAGGTTATAAAAATCCCTTATATCTCACCAAAGCAATGCAAGTTCAATCTGCTCTCTATAATGGTTATGAAATAATCAAGACAAATCATGCCCTTGCTGTTGTGCATGACTCAGAGGATACTCTTGAGTTAGCTGAGAGAACTAGAATTGGAATGCTTGAGAAAATGAAAAGCCCTTTGTGGGTTGAAGGCAACATTAAGATTGCACCCCTAGATTACTCGAAAGAGAATTATCTTGCAACCTTTACACTCCACTAGAGACTATTGTCTTGCAGAACAGATATTTCGGTTATTTCGGTGTTCCCGAAACCGCAATTTCAAAATGAAGGAGGCACTCCACACCAATACACCTACAAGAGCTTGTCCCCAGAGTTTTTCAACAAAAGTGAAAAGTAACTATTTTTATAACTCACACAACTTCTTTACAGAATTTGATAAAAAGTTGTATTAAGAGCGAATTTACATCTGTGGTCCACAAAAGGGTGAACCAGGTGTTGTGAACATACAAAAGGATTGTTACCTTACTGACTGGTATGTCCCTGTTTTTCAAAAATGCTTAACAGTGAAATTTTGTGGTGAATTCAAACGGCCCCCTCTTGTTAAAGAAGTTAAAGTTAATGAAAAAATTTTTGAATCAATGGAATGATCGAGGTTGATCATACAAAATGCTGCGTGTCCTTTCCCTTTCGGGGTCTAGAAAAGTGTTGAATTACTATGGAATTTCCTTACTAATTTGAAACTAATGTGATTCTGAATTGGGTTGCATTGGCGTTCGTTTGTTGGGGGAGTGGGATTTCAGGTATGGGAGGGATACTGTGGGTTCTTGTGGGGAGGCAATCATTTGAAAGGAGTAGCAATGAATAGTTTTTGAGGATCGAGATTTTAGTACAGATGGTAGGCATGGAGTGTTTAGTAGGAGATAGAAGGGTAAGGTAGGGAAAGGTAAAATAGAGAGGTTCTTTACGATGTGATTTGGTAAGGGAGAATTATATTTAAGACTGTGTAGTTATTTCGTGTTGTTTCAGTAGGGGGTTGGAGTATTTTCTTATGTTTTTTACGATAGTATTCTTTTTTCAGGGAATTGTAAAGAGGTTTTAGATGAATCTTAATTTAGAATTAAGGAGTTATGGAGTACTGAGGTTAGACAAGTTAAGTAGTAAGCAAAGATCTGGTTTAGTAGGTTAAGGAGAGGTTGTGTTTTTAGGACCAGGATAGAATTAATAATTAAGGTGTAAGGTAGATAGTCATTAGGAGATATATGTTTATTTTTTAGAAGGATGTTTGATATCAAGGAGAGGATGTATGATGGCTATGGGTATTATGCTAGTAAGTAGAGGTATATTTGACGATTTATAGAAAGGATTGAGGAGTTACATAGAAGTCTGGAAGATTAATTCTGAGAGGTTGAAATAGAAAAAAGGTAGGTTTAATTAGTAGAGTTATAAATATGTATAAAAGGTAAGAGTTTGAGGAGTATGAATTAGTGGGTTGCAATTGCTTTTTTAGTAGAGTGAAATGAAAAGTTAATATAATGAGGAGTCAGGGGGGGTCTTTCGGGGAGGTAGGTATACATAAGAATTTAAAGTAATTAGGAATGAGAGGGAAAGATATGTGATTTTGGATTTTTTAATAGGTTTTTTGAAGGTGTTTGGAGAGAGTTGGAGAAGAATATTGTGTTTGGAGCGAATTAAGTTAGTGATCTGGAGTTTTCGAAATTATAGGAGGTTAGTACAGGGGAAGGAAATGGCTAAGCTAATCTAAGGATAATGTGAAAGACGGTAAAATAGTAAGATGTAGATACGGTACGTGTAGAGTTTAGACTTATGTATGATAGCACTCGGAGGGGATGTATTTAGTAATGTTCACTGATAAAAGGAGTTTTAATCTAATAGGAAGCAAAGAGAGAGGATTTAGTGTTTGGAACAACCACTTTCATTTAGTCAGGTGGTTATTATGAGTTAATATGATTAATAGGCAGACAGTGTGTAATATATGGTTTAAATGATAAAGTTGGTAAGTTAGAAAATGGGAACGGGTAAATGCAATTCGTTATTTTGAGTACCCGGCGTTTTAAAAAGGGGAGGTTATAGTAAGGCAAATTAGAGACGGAGATTATCGAGGGTTGATATTGTTGTAAAGTGGTGGGTATTATATAGTTACAAGTGTGTCTTTAACAGTAGTAATTTATAGTTGTATTTAAGTTAAATTAGTGAATTACTGGTTAATAATTAGTTGGTTTAGGTTTTGGTACTAGAGAAGAAATTTTCTTTATGATGAATAGTATTCTTTGTACACTTAGATCTACGTCTCTCCCCTATTCACACCCCGACCCATCTTGTCGCCGAATATTAACTTAACTAAAATTATAACCAGACTCTGACGCGAATATTCTAATTTTGTGCTTCCTCCCTATTAACCAAGCCCTTCTTAACCTCATTTTAAAACACTACCCCCCACACAGCTTTTTTTCTAACATATCCACTCTACGCTCTCTCCTTACACCTGACTTACTTCTATCTAACTTATATTATATTTCCCTCCCCTCAAAAACTTACCCCCACAATAATCTAATAATAAATAAGAAAATAAAAAAAAATAATAACTTAACCCTCCCACAACCATTAAATCACCAATCTTATCTCCTCTCTCCATCACATCTTACCACGCACACCCTTAATCTTTCTTACCCCACTCTAACACTCCCCTCCACCCTTCCCAAATCCTCAATCATTGCTGATGCTTACACTGTACGGAAAAGTAAAATTGCCCAGAAACTTGATCAGATTGAGATTTCTAAACATTATAACCTACAAGGATTGAAAGATGATCATAGTGAACAACTTGATAAACATTTTTCACAAACCTTAAGACATAGATCACCTTAAATTTGCAATTGAAAGAATCAAAATCTTAAAGAACGTTTTTGGAATCACACAAATCATAACATACTCAGGACACTCTGATTTGTACTCATTTTTCTGAACAATCAACAAAATAAAAACGAGCAGCTTCAAGGAAAGATCTAATACAATCTAGAAAACTGTATGAGAAATGCCCCTCCACATTTGCAATGAGTCGAGGTTAGTGAGGACAGATCGTATTCTTGACCTTTTAAGGCCTTTAGATTGTCTCATAACTTAGAGTTCAACAAAACGCATGTCATGCTCTTCAAGAACAAAATTAGCATTTTACGGCAGAAAATGAAAAAGTCAAGCAGCTATTACAAGGTATTGTATGATTTATTCTAGATAACGCCGTGCTCAAAACTATTGAAAGAAATCTCTCTTATTGTTAACTAAAAATGAGAAACTTAAAGGTCCGCCCAGCTAAAATGGTGAAAAAAAGGAAATGCGTCACTATGAGTACCTGTGTAAAACGTCAAAGTTCATTACCTGGTATGTATGCAATCGAGTGTTGAACTAGTCCCCCTCGTCTAATAGGTATACAATTACGGGAAGATTGGTGTCATAGATTTTCTCACACATCTCTAAGAATGTGTACAAGTACACTTTTTGAGATAAGTCAGTAGAAGAGGATTAGAATCTGAAGAAAACAATTAGATATCGCTGCTTGCAGTAAATGCCTCCTCTGTCTTTTATTGTACAGCCCCCAAAATGGGGTCCACAGCGAATATCGATTGTTCTAGGGGTCTTACCTTCACTACGCTATTCGCAATAAGCAGACAAAGTTAAGAGAACCGTACCATTATTAAGTGGTCGCTTCTTTAAAAAAACTATTACATTGGATCTTCATAATATGGTCGACCTCCCCCATCTCCCTTACCACTCTACTCCTCTCTCATCGTCTTCGCTCCGCTTTCTCCTCCCTTTATCGTCTTTAAAAGCCCCTCCTTTCCTCCTATCTTCTTCTCCTTCCCCCCTACTCCCCTCTTCCCTCTTCCCACCTTTCTTTTTCTTCAGCTCTTACATTCTCGATACAAAAAAAATCATGGGCTCTTAACTTGTTTTTCTTGTTTAGCAAAATAAAGATTTCATAACATAACAATATTCCAAAATGTAATGCATGCAAATCTTTATGATAATGTGACTTCAAATGACGACCAGCCAATGTATCCGTGACTTGTACCTTATTGACCTGATAAAACATGTTTAAACTGTCAACAAAAATGTTGGTGAATTTATAGGTTTATAAAGTTAATGAATGTAGAGTAGATAGCAGATTTTCTGTAATAAAGTAACAAATACAATATCACAAAAATGTATTACGAAATGCACTAAGCTCATGACACCGAAGCTAAACAATGTATGTATATCTAATACATATAAATGACTTTGCCCAATGTGGATGTTCAACCCGTAACATCCATGAATCCAAATGGTATACGTTCGTCGTTTCCGGCCAACCGGTGAACTAGCAAGCGCTACTTGCCCGAACGGGGATGTTAATCCCAAATAGATCTATTCATAACATTCGCGCTCTCACATATATGAATTAAAAATTACATCTAGCAATTACAGTTCATGTGGTGGGGCATAGGGGGTTATAGCTACTTAGGCGAACTCGTAATCTTTGAATTTAAAATTGTACTTGCATCTTGTTGTAAAACAAACATGATCTCAACCCCGAGATTTGATAATTGATTGAAAAGGTATAAAAGTGGGGACTATAAACTCACCTTAAGTAATGGTAACGTTGAAGCAAGGTAGTGGCACGAAAAAACATGCAAAAAGGGCTTAATCCGACAACCTATGCGATAAAATAAATATATTCACTAGACGGGAAAATATTAATATAAATACTTGCAATATGTGTCCCTTGTGTGTTGTGCTTGAGCTATATTTGAAATAATGACATTTGAAAACAATTTCTCGTTTTAAAAATGGTTAACTTTATCGGGTCAACACGGCTAAAATACAAGTATATAAATTACGACTTCGGACTTTTAAGAAACTAGGTTGTATATACTTTAAATTATTAGTTTAGGTCGGCCCTTGGTTTGGTCTCTATGTAGGTTAATTAATTAGTCGAAACGTTGACGTTTTACTTTTTGAGTAAAACGTATTTATTACTAGGTTTTATCATAAGATGGCTTAGAGTTTTGAAAATAATTTACGGGCTCGCTAGTTAACGGTATCAAAAAGTAAAAACATATTTGTACTCTCAGCTGGGTCGTCTACAATATTTGTTAAGTTAACTTTGTCTAAAAGGGTCGTTTAACGCGTTAAAAATCGGACTAAACAAGCGTAAGTCATAAGGCTGATTTAACACTTAGAATAATTTAGGTGATATAGTTAGTTTTGAGTGTGCGTGGCCTGAGTTTTGAACACAGTTTGTGGGTTTGTTACTTGTCGTTAGAACAAATTAAAAACACCTTAGTAATCTACGTCCTACTGTCTATAATTTACATTTTATAAGTTTCGCATGATGTGGTCATTATCTAGGTCAAAAATGGTTCGAGAATGTGTGGGTGCCGCTGCTGACCTTAGTGGCTTGAGCTTACTAGACACAAGGTGCTCTGCGGAATGTCGAACACACTAGTGAGTGCATGCCCTATTTAAGCGTGCATATTTTCGGAGCTGGTTACTAAACGAAACTTAGTGGATTTCTTATAGCTAAAACGTCTCACAATAATTCCTAAAAAGTCGTTATGCTGGTCTGGTGGTTTGCAAGGAAAAGAGGCACAAGGCAAGCACCATGAATTTCCTAGGGGTTTTTTAACAGTGGCCATAAACTTACTGTTTCTTAACCGTTTTTTGCACGATTCCAATTTATATATAAAGGCCTAATGGGCCACTAAACTGTTCGCAAATGGTTCCTTGGATAGTGTGGGTTTGGCACGGATATCCGGCCGTACGTAGATTTCCTAAACAAACATGTTGTTAAGGGTCTACTAAACTGGATGTGAATCAGATTTGCTTACTGTGAAACTCAACTACTATGTGATCGACATGTTCTTGGTACAATCTAGCGGTTATTCTAGGGTATATTAAGACAACATGAATCAAGTATTTAAACTCAAATGGTTCACGCCGAAATTTAGGGTTTTGAGTCATATTTTCATTCGAATTTCACAGCATAAAATGTAAGGGTTTTCAATCTGATGTTCACATTGTACCAGTAATATTAAAGCATAAGTCGTTCAAGCACAACGAACCTAGACACAAGAATACATAAGTAAGTGAATAACAATAACACGAATGTAGGACTCACAAGGATCCTGGAGTGCAACGTTGACTAAGTTTGAACCAACAGAAAACCCTAGTTGTGCAACCCTTAAGGCGTTTCACGGCGCAATACTCCAAATAAACTTATTATAACCGTGTCCACTTGTACCTCTTAAGACCCGAACACGCACACGCTGCACCCGACTTGTCTTGGGCGTGTTGGCTTGCAAGATGAAGAATACCGACACCCCAAAGTAATTCCAATTCTAGGGTTTTCTTAAGATTAGGGTTTCTAGGGCTTATAGAGAGGGTGAAGGTGTAAGGGTGGTGTGTGTATGAAGCGAACCCAGAAAAACAAAAGGATTAGAGATTGTGAGGTTGATGATTTTAAGTTGTTAGTGAGGTCTTGTTTGAAAGTCCACCTATACTCCGGCCAAGGTTTTTTATAACCCTGAATATAAGGTATGAGGGCTAGTCAGTAATCGAGGTGGTCACATGTGTATGTAGAGGCAATTGGGGTAATAGAGCGTTCTTGGGTTCTTTTGATTTATGTATACGTATTTAAAGCGTTGAACCACTTTGTTTTGGTGACTGGAGGCAAAACCAAGTGATATGGATGCTGTAGCATTCACAGACGTTTATGTCGTGGGGTTTTATAAAAGAGTTTGTAGGCTTTTTCATGTTGTATAAAAGGATGCATAAAAGAGGCTTTATAAGTCTTGTGTTTATCTAATATGTTTTAGATGTGAATTTATGTATGTATGGAGAAATCGGCACAAGTACATAGTTTATGGGAATACATAAGTTTTTATTCTTAGCTTTTATTAAGAGTTATGTTTAGCGTAGATTATTTTAGAACATTTTTACTTGGAAAGATTAAACGAAGTCAAGAAACTTTTCTTGATGAGCAAATAAATTAAATGACGAGTAAGAAGGATTCATGTGAAGTCTTAATGAGCTTAGGTTAAAATCATAGCTTAACGATAACGTTTGATACCTAAGCGATTTAACTAGCGTGGTTTATATGGAAGTAAACACACAAACGTAGTAATTAAAAGGAAAATGAAATAACTGGGTTCATAATATGACCTATAAAACACGGGGTGTTATAGTCTCCCCTGTTTAGATGAGCCTTGTCCTCAAGGCTTAAGACATGGCACTTGACGATGGTGCGGTCTTGGTGAAAAGATGTAGATACTTTTGCTTGAATTGGTCCTTGTTAGGAATTTTGTATAACGGACTTAATTCTGTTAGTATTATAGTTAGTTCTGCTAGTATAATAGTTAGTACTGGTAGAAGGCTTATCATAGTTAGTACTGGCAGTATTAAATAGTTAATACTGTTTATGTAATAGTTAAGTCTGCTTACGTAGAAATTAGTTAGAGTTAAAAATATGCATGAGATATCTTAGGAAAGGATATGCATTATCTTTATACGCGTTTTGTAAATCCCATTTGTAAAACCTAAAAATTTCAATAAGAGTAAAATGACCAAAATGCCCCTAATGAAAGAAAATTTCATAAAAGCTTAAATA